>VOQZ01000091.1:0-120834 GCA_008079305.1 Phytophthora palmivora | reverse complement strand
GCTTTCTCGATTTCACCACCTTGAGCGGTGCAGTGAATCCATAAGCACTGTGCTCATCAGCATGGGCAGCGTTGGATGGTAAAAGCTGGAACCGATTCATGGCAAAAACAGCAATCACAACACGTCGAAATACACGTCGCCGTCGCCGCTCCTTAACCTTCTCTGATCTGGTGTTGCTGACGGAATCATCTCCTTCAGTACCTGTCCAATACACTCGATCTGTTCGTGAGCCTGGGCGAACTCAGCATTTTCTCGAGAGAGGTAGCGTTTCTGAGCAAGCAAGTCGCTAACTTGAAGAATTAACGGTTGGACTATGAGTATAAAGAGATGAAGGATCGTCGCAAACACAGGAAGGTCCTGTTCGAAGTCGTCCACTGCCTGCTGTAGTTTCGCGTTGTTCTCTTTCTCTGTAGCAAGTCTGGCAGACTCGGCCTGCAACTTAGTCTCCAGCGCTGTGCGTTCATTTTCCATGTCTGCAATGCACTGTTCAAAGCGAAGTTTGTGCTCGTGTGCGTTTTTGGTGTGAACTCGCTCAACCTCCTCCAGTGATTCCTTGAACTCAATTGCTTTGGCAGCTAATTCTTTCTCCAACGATAGAACTTGCGACTGTATTTCTTTGACTTCGTGAGAATGTTTTTCGCTTTCTGTTCGCCAATGATCCCTTATAGACATCAGAGAATCAACTTGCTTTTGTAGAGCAGAAAACGACCGCGCACACTGCTCAGCACTCAAAGCTTCATCGTCGGTCGAAGACTCCTCTTCTCCTAGTGCGTGACGTAGCTCCTTACGTAAACGGAGGACAAACTGTCCACACTTTTTTAATTCTGTTTCCAACTCTTCTTTTTTTCTCACAGTTTTGCTGACTCCACTTCAGCACCTCCACCTTCTCTCTACTGACGATCTCGCGAGCCTGCTCGGCTAGCTTGCGCTTTTCACGTAATTCTTTCATTTTTTCTGCATCTTCCGCTCGCATATGCTCTAGCTCAGTTGCACGCCCCGCTGTTAGCATCAGTTTGCTTCCTTGTTGTCGAACAACATGACGAACCCGGTGGAACTCGTGGACAATATTCATTGTTTCGTTTCGTAGCGCGGATATTGCCGCCTGTACAACTTGCAGCTCCGGCACCTGTTGGCAAACTTTCTCGCGACGAGATCGTCCAGAATCAAGCTGAGCTGCCAACGCTACATCTTCTGCGTCGTCGGTATCATTTAGAGCTCTTTCAACGTATTTACGTAATGCTTCAACTTGCTTCTGAACGGTACGTCCTTCTTCTGCGACATCAGTTTTCACTTCAATTGCTGCTGCTTCCGCTTCTCCTAAACGATGCTCAATGATGTCATATTTTCACGTAGACTACAGATCATAGCAGCATCACTTTTATGCTTGGATACGTGCTCCTCTAGCTGGGCTGCAAACCTCTGTAGTTGATCCTGATAAGCCTGCTTACGTTCCTTCCAATGTTCCTGTAAAAGAGTTAACTGGCCTTCCAGTTCACGCTGTTTATCCAGAAGCAACGCGTTTTCTGTTTGCATACGCTCCAAATTCATTTGGAGGTTGTTATGCAATTTTTCGACCTTCTTGCGCTTCTCACGTTCATGTGTATGTGTCTTCTGTAATGTCTCCATGTCTTCCTCCATCCGTTTTACGCAATCTGCGGCTGATGTTTCGACCGATGCGCATTGTATGGTCTTCTCTTCTACCATTAAATTTAAGTCATTGATTTCACGTTTCGCATCCTTGAGTTTAGAGCGTCTCTCAGCAACCTCTTCTTCCAACGATGCTATCGTCTTCTTGTACAACTCAATCTCTTCAGCGCTACTGATTTCTTGCTGACGAAGCTGCTTGGTATTGCGCTTCCAGCGCTTCACTTCCAGTACCAAATCCGAAATCTCAAGCTGCGATTCAGATTGCAATTGGTCACGTGTATCACGTGCTTCCTGCAATGCGGTCCGGAATTCGTGGATCTCGGATTGGGCAGCTGTCAGTTTCTTCTGAGTCGCCTTCAGCTTTTGATGAGTCTGTGCTGTCGTCGCTAGGCTCCTTTGGTCACGTTGAGTTTTTGCGTCTAATTCGCTTACTTCATCACGTAAACGCTTCACTTCATTCTCCCTTATTTCGTCACGTTCTTTGAGAGACTCATTTCGCTCGCGTAGTGATCTTGCTTCTTGACGAAAGCGATTGTTTTCTAATTGCAATCGACGGAGGAGTTCCAACTGACGGCGCAGTGCATCGTTTGATACTTCTTGCTGTTGCATCTCTTCCAGAAATCCCGCCGGGACTTTTGATCGCGTTGTAGCACCAATCTCTGCAGTAGAATTCACTTCAGTAGATAGGTGTTGTCGATGAAATTCGGCTCGAGCTCTCTCCTTGATGCGGCGGAGCATGTTTTGAGCATGACTGTCGTCTTCGTTATCGTTTGATTCATGTATTCGTCCCGAAAAATTACGATGTGTACATGAGCGAGTCCTTTCGCGTGATAGCGAGCCGATTTTCGTGTTTCCCTCCTTATGAAAGCGACACTTGTCCTTTGCAGCATTAAACACCTGATTAGGAGAGCGGACACGCTGTCTAAGCGGTGTTCGTTGACTTACATTCGACTGGGGTGAATTACTGCTGTTTGAAGACGGAGAGGAGTCAGCCCGTAAGTTTTCAAACAGAGTCCGCTGCCGGGCATAATGCGCCTGTTGCTGCTTCAGGCTACGCTGTAGTTTGATTTCCATCCGCTTTGCGTTTCGATCTATTTGCCCAGGTGGACATTGACCTTGTGGAGATTCCTCTTCATCACTGCTTTTGTGTTCATCATCTTCGTTGGTTTCAGCGTATTGCATGTCTTGAGATAAATCGTTTAGGCTCAGCATCAACTCTGGTGCGGGTGGAGAAGATAATGGCTCTGCAATCTCCTGGGCCATGTGAATTGGAGGAGTGCCACTCACATCTACCTTCGAGTCCTGCGCTTTCGGGCCCGATGTCTCCTCCATTGACACGAAAGCAAGAAGGTCTACCTGCAAGTGAGTGACCTGCAAGTAGTTTCTGAGGTACCAACTGCCGACACCTCATAATGGTGTCAACCGCTGTGCAACCGACGAGATGAAACTACACGGGATCAGTATTAGTCCAACCTTTTAAAACAACCACTTACTTGAAATGGTGCCGCAAGCCTTCACCTGCGACACCGGTTAACTTCTGAAGATCGAAATGTATTGTTACGGCGAAGCAGCAATTGTTGAACTGCCAACTCCGTCTTTCGTCTACAAATGAACATACGCGCACAAGCGAGTGCAGATCAAGAGCAACAACCTACAGACCTAAGTCGATCTTGCACTCAATTGTCTAGTCCACGTCTTCCACTGACGATGCATCAACCTTGCGCTGGCGCAGAGTCGACTCTTCCTTGTTAGCACCACTTTTGGCAAAGCTCGCAAGGATCTCAACCACATCAGCGTTCTCTTCACCCTTTGCAACTTCAGCCGCCGTCCGACCATCCGAAGCCTTGATTGCCAGCAACTGATCGCGCTTCGCCGCCGAGGTGTTCGACAATAGTGCCTCTGCTGCCTCCGGTCGGCCGTGGAACGCGCTCCAGTGCAACGCAGTCCATCCATCTCCATCCACAGCGAGAACATCCGCTCCAGCCTTCACCACCTTTTTGATGAACTCATCTGTATCCACTGGTGAGCCACACGCAACCATAAGCGCAGTCCACTGGTCCTCGTCCGTCTTGGCATTCACCTTGCTCTTCACCGCAGTCCAGAGTGTGTCAAAGTCGGCGTCTGCGCCAGCCGCCAGCGCGTCAGCAATGGCATCTTCAGGTGTTAGGTTCGTCTTCTTCTTCGTGTCTTTAGACGCCACAGCGGGCGCTGAAGGAACAGCCGCACCATCAGCAGCAGCAGCGGCAGCATCCTCAGCCGACTCGCCTTCGAGCCGCTCGTTCCAGATGCGGCCATTACGACGTCCCAAAATGTAGGCTTGTACAAGGGCATTGTCCCATAGATTCATGGGCATCATGACACTCTGGATCATCACGACATGGTTGACACCCATCTTGAAGTGGATGAGTGACGAGATTCCTGCGCCAATGAGCGTCTGCTTGATGAACTCGTTGGCCTTAGCCAGCTCGTGTGTCTCGTACGTCGTCTCCGTGAGCTCCGCGTAGTTGGGTGACTGGTCGAAGGGCGACTTGACGCCCGGTACGAAGATCTTGCGCGTGTCGTGCTTGCGCTCGATGAGCTGCTTGAGGTAGAGCCCCACGAGTAGCGCAGTGACTTGACACACGAGGAAGGCCGTGCGCGCGGCCATGAGCGTCGTCTCGTTCTCAAAGTCGATCTTGCCCATGAGGAAGATCATGGGCAGCATGATGAACATGCGCATGGGGCTCTGTTTCCCGGCCATCGTGGACTGGAGGGGGGTGCGAATTCAGGAATGAAGGTGCTTCGGTGGCGAAGCGATGCAATCATTTGAGATCATCGAACTTGGTATTTGTAAGTAATGTTGTCAACTGAAAAGAGACGTGTTGATTGGTGAAAAGTGACTATTCGGAGCTCAAGACGAAAGAGAGAGCGAGGCGATTGTCTCGAGGCGTTGAGCAGCTGACGATGTGGCCACATGGAGAGATGGCTGCGTCTTGGAGCACAGTGGCGACGTCTTCATAGCTGCTCAGAAGCGGACGTAATGCATGTACGAAGTTCGGTGACGCGTCGTAGCTGCAGACTCGTCCAAGTGCGTCGAATTGGAGTTGCAACGTCACTGGCACGTGGATCTGCTGGTTATTGAGGCGGTGATAGAGCGTCGAGTGCTGAGGGTGCAGTAAATGTGGAAACACATGCTGGAACGTGGTGGATACGAGGCCCAGTGACATCACGAGCTGCACTTGGCAAACGATGTGGGCAGGTCTGGGAGTCAGCAGCTGGAAGCTGTTGGGATGCAGCGTCAATGGGTCGAAGAACGTCGTGTAGCGACGCCACTGCTCCAAGAATGAGTTTTGACCACAAAGTTCGCCGTGTTGCATATCTGGATGCATTGACTGCTGGACAAAGTGAACCTGCTCTTGAGTTGGAGACGGGCATGGCAACCATGGCTGGGATGTTGTAGTTGCAAAGCCCGCGCGGAAACAGTGAACGAGGTCATGTGCAGTCTGGAGGGGGTTTACGGGAGTTGCTGTTGAAGGTAACAATGACGTGGTTGATGAAATGGGGCACGAGCAAGGATGTGACTCGCTGTGCGTGTACAAATTCTGTTGCAGTTGCTTCACTTCGGTCTGCAAGGACCCGATGGATGCGTTGAGATCGTTTTCGTACTGCTGTTTCTTCCGGAGATATCGCACTTGTCTTGTTCGGGTCTGTGCACGACGTCGAGCAAGCTTGTCCAAGCCGTTGCTGTCGACGGTAGCATCTGCATGAACGCGAAACCCTGAACGGTTACATCGTAGATACGAATGCAAGTTGAACTCGGACTTAATTGTGCAATCACCTTGATTCGGAACACTCGGAGTCATTGAGAATTTGTGCACAAGACACGTCACTTGCTCCTGCGCTTTCGTGTTATGCTTTGATCGGGAAGGATCTGCAAGATGAGTTGTGCTTTACTCGAAGAAGCCCATCGAAGATCACAATATTACCTAGATTCATAGACAACAGGAATGTTGCGATTTTGTTATGGACACCTTTGCGAGTCGAAATCGTCACTGTTCGGCGACGTACAAGTTGAAAGTGCATATTAGTTGGCAGCATAAATGCGCTGCAAACATATACACTTCCAAGTTACTCTTGAGCGTCGTCGAACAGTGACGATTTCGGATACACTGTGAGTGCGTCGTGTTTGCCCAAGCATTGATCGGTGGCTGTGGGCTACACTAAGAGAAACGACGCTGAGGCTTGGGTGACCATTGTCGAACGGAAGATAATCACGTCGAACATCGTCGTCGATGCAACTGTGAGAAGGAGGTTATGCAGCACAAGCGACTGAATTCGTTTGGCCTTATGGGAGCGGGTCACGAGAGCTGGTTGGATGTCTTGTGGTCTGATATCTAAAGTGGATCGTCTCGAGCCAGAATTTGATAAATCTGGGCGATATCCATCGCCGGCGCTTCGCCGGTGTTCGCTCTATCTTGCAGCTCTAATTGTCCCTCACGTGCACATGCAAGTGGTTCTTGCGCTGTAGTTGCGGTTGGTGGCGTCTCATTCTCCCATACACATAAAGGTCTTTGGAGCTCACTCAGGGATTCTGGTGACCTACACGAATACAGTTATGTTAGTGATGGACCTTACAATTGATTGCACGCACACAAACCCATCGCTCATAGCTTTGACAATCCAGTACAGCATTGCAGAACTGTGTTCTTGTAGAGAAGTCGGCGGGTGCATAATTCCCCTGCCATTATGCAAATGTCAGCATTCTCGCGTCTGATCATGGGTTTCTCAACGCGCTCTCACATTGGAACCTCGAGTCGATCCACCTGTATCAAATCGCAAAGTTTGTGGTTCTGCGAGGGGCTCATTTTGCTGGCTAAGATCTTCTTCGTAGTCGAGGCTGCAGTTGAGGGCGTGTGATTTTCTTGAGACTTACAGCGACAGGTCGGGATTCGTTTCCAATAGTCTTGAAGGCGACATAACTTCGCGTCAGTTTGTTCTCCCTTCTGCTGAAGCTCGTCCACAAGTGCATGTATTAACTGCAGCTGGGTCTTCACGTCGTCGAATCTGTCGGCGATATAGACCATGTGCTGCAGTTTCATTGAGAAATGTGTGGCTTGTGGAAGCGGGAGCAGCTCCACTTTAGCGACTTCTGCTTCGGCCGGACCAAGTTTCCGCCGCAACCAAGTCCACAGACGGGAAGTAGCATGAAGTAGGGACTCTTGAATGTCTTCAGCTCCTTTGTATTGAGACAGAAGATCGTGGACGGCATCAGCAGCGTAGGCTTTGAACTCCGAAGAAAGCTTCATACCCCGGAAGACTAGCAACTCGAAGAGCATCTCGAAGTCGACAGGGGCGGTCTTTGCTTGAGAGCCAGGAGCTGGCGATGCATTGAGCATCGTGAAACACATCGCAACAGAGTGAATGTCACTTCAACTTGAACCAAATGAAGATTGACTGCTTTACGCTAGTCGTATACGTTCTTTTTATTGTACTCGTTTGAACTAACTAACTCATAATTGCGTTCTTCTTGGTTTGACAGGTAAATTGACCTCTAGCCCACGCGATGCACGATCTGCACACCAGCAAGAGCCTCGATTGCCATCACTACGGAACCTTCCACGTCACTGCCAGGGGCATCAGCAAGCGCGGCTTGCGGGTCCAGCTCGAACTCCAGGATCGTCACACCCTCGCTCTCCATGTGCAACCCACACTTTTTAATCTCGACCTTGCCGTTGCTTATTCCAGCGATTACGTCGCACACTTGCTTCAATAAATTATGGTTGGGCAAGCGGCGCTCACCACCATCTTCGCCGCTGCAATGCTCCATTGCAGCCTCCACCTTCAGCGAAAACGTGGTCGTGATCACCTGATCAACAAGGCCACCAGCCATGAGGTGATCAATGCCCGGTATCAAGTGTGCAGCTGCAGCAACTCGTGCCATGTCCAGGTTACGTGGCGAGCGTACCACATCCATGGCCTTTTGAGCAAGACTCGTTTCATACATCATTTGTCCCCACTGGACAACTTCATCAGCAGACGGTCGTGTGCTTGGTTCGTGGCTCAGCAACTTGCGAAGCATGGTCAGAATTTCAGGGCACCTCTTCGCTGCTCGGAGGTCCACTGGGAACTTACTGTCTCGTGCATCACGAAGAGTGATATACCTCTCCATGGTCGTTCCAAACCGCTCATGGCACAGTTCAAAAAGGATCATTCCGAGCGAGTAGATGTCAGTCTTGGCGTTGTACTTCTTGCCAGCAACTTGCTCGGGACTCGCATACAGATAAGTACCAACACCAGCCGTAACTTCGTTGCTTTCGGACATATTCGACCACATCGACATGGACAGCGGGGTTTCTCTGAGCCCACCGGAACTTGAAAGACCTTGTTGGGAGTCGTCCAGGCTTGCAGATGCACTAAGATTATTTGCGTTCGCAGCATAGCGGGACAGGCCGAAATCTCCCAGCTTAATTTCGTCCCTCTCCACGTCAGCGACAAATATATTAGCTGGCTTGAGATCACGATGAATTAGTCCACACGAATGTACATGAGCCAGTGCGCTTGCAATTTGCACGAAAATCTTCAACATCCTTGATAACTCCATTGGACGGGTAGGCACAGCAAGATAATCTCCCAAATTGCGGCCAGCGCAGTACTGCATCTGAATATACAACCAATGATCGCATTTTTCCGCATTAAATGAAGAATCCTCTTCGCTGCCACGACCACTTGGTGGGCGAGATGACGGTTCCCGAGAGGGCAGGTGTCTCGTTCGGGGGCTATTCTGCACAACCAAATCTTCTTCTTTCCATCCATTGTCGTCTTCAATACCTGAAGATGATCCTCGTTCCCAATCAAAACCGTCATCGCTGTTATCACTTGGCAAACTCCCATTGCTGTAAAACGCCTCCAGTTGCCTCTGGTTCCCAGAAAATTCAAGTTCCGAAATCGGTGCAAGCAAATTGCTTGTCGAGTAGTTCTTCGCGTTGGCTAATCCACCAAATGAACTTGTATCTGAGGCAACTGACGACTGGGCTACTCGTATTCCTTGTGCGCTTTCTTCGACCTTTTCCAACCACGCCTGATAATACCGTACAATATTAGGGTGGTCCAAAAGAGCAAGAATCTTAACTTCGCGCAAGAATTTCTGCAAGGTTTTGGACGTTTGATTTTTCAGGTTCAAACCAACTCGCTTGATCGCATACTTGCGTCCATCCAAACGATTTTCAGCAAGCATAACTTGACCAAACCCTCCCTTTCCAATCGCTGAAAGTTCTTCAAACTCGTTCACGAAACGGCTTTGACACACAAATGGGAATAGAACCTCAGCATCGTTTGGGGATGAACCAGATTCGGATGAGGACGAAGACGATTCGCGAGCATTAGCCTTCTCCTCGCTGGACTTTTCATCCGTCGTCTCATCTTGCATAGATAGCAAATCACTAGACTTGTTCATGGCGTGACTACTGCTGCTGTCACTATTGCTGCAGCAACTTCCAGTGGTAGACTCTCCAGAGGAGCTTATCGATTTTGCCCCGCTGATCATTGCTGCAGAGTCACTGTCTTGAAAGTAGATATCATCATCCGAATCTGCCAGCTCAAACCGGTCGTTGTCAAACACGTGATCTGCATTTGGCACCAGAAATTCTGCATCATCTTCACTCACAGGCAACATTTTCACTTCGTAGATGTCTGAATCATCGTCTTCTGACTCATTCTTGCCGTATGGAAGTGCTAGTCTCCCGCTTGCAACTGTCGTTCTCTTGTTTGCCATCCGGATGCTAGAAGACGACGTCGAGACACCTCTGACAAACATTTCTGTCAAGGACGACGACGATGAAGAAGATGTCGCCGTAGTTGCGTTAGAGTCTGCATCAGGGTCACTACCTATAAATTTTTGCTTTCCAACGACACGTCCACCATTCAGAAGAATTGCGGCGGCTTCGTTAGCAGCAAAACGAGAAAATTTCTCCATAAGTAAGGCTTCCGTCGCAGGGTCAACACTAGTGCTGATTTCTGTCGATAAAACGTTTACTGGCTCGCCATTCTCCAACAGTGGAACCCGACCATCAACACCAAGCGCATTCATCAAGAGCGAACGACTTATTACACTTGAAATTGTAATGTCGTCCTCTCCTGGGCGCTGAATCGTAAGTCTGTGAACATGAGATGTAAAGAACTGGCTCTGGTCCATAGTTTTGATTGCCGACTGCGCTAATGAAGCTGACAGCCCCTTGACATAGCATCCCCAAGCTAAGAGCATACCGCACATCGCCACACCCAATAGCATGGCCCCCACATGCGTGTATGTAATGAACACGCCTTGCTTGCCATCATTTACAATTGGCTCCCAGAATATTCTTCGACGACGGCCGATCTCTTCGTTTAGGTCATGGATATCATCTCGCTGTCCACCATGGAAAGTAGGAGAACTAAGGGAAGCCCGCGCACTATCATGGCCCACCACACCGTCGTCCTCACTTGATTCAAGAAAGTAGTTATCTCCCAACAGACGCAGCCTAAATAGCGACTCCATCACATCCCACGTGCGTGGAACCACACGCATCATTTGTCTGTCTGGTTTCGATTTCTGTTTTTCTTCGTCTTCAAAGTTCCGTGGTTGCGGTGCCCGGTGGTCAGTGTCGATCTGGTTGTGATAGTGTTCTGATTCGTCCGTAGATATTTGAGCTGGTGCGCGAGATCGCCTTGATACAGTTGAAGATGGGCCGTCCACCTTCCACTTGTAGAATGTAGCTCCACGCGCTGTCGATATTCCGTAGACCGCAAGGACATCAAAGTCTGGAACCTCAAACTCCCACAGCTGTTCACTTGTCCAAGGGTCAAACGCCACGATGGTAGATCCTTCGTCATCCAACGCAGAGTTTGGGTCCTTTGGCATCACCAAGATTTCCGGTACCATATTATGACCACCGTCTCCAACAGAGCAATGTGCTTGCTGTGTAAAGTCTAAAAAGAACTCCGAAATCTTAAAGCAGCGGGCTGCAGAGGCATTGCGAGAGTGCACAGCTCGTGTCGTAAACTCCGAGCGCCCAAACAAGATCTCACTAGCCATCGTCGTCGATACTGCAGACGATGAGTATGGACGACGGAATCCGCTCACTGCATCCAGCGTAAACATCTCCAACTTCTTTTCACCAAATAGAAAAATATCCGCTGCACTGGTTGCAATGTTGTCCACCGCCACACGCACAGGGCCATTGACGTTTACGATGTCAGCCATCGTCATCCCGAGCTCCTTCACCTTGCTTTTCGAGAAGTGATACAACCTGCCATCATAAGACGGCACTAACTGCGACATAAAGGCTACACTAGCTGCCATGGCTTTGTCCGACGCCGATTGCTGCTGCATCACGGAATGGTCCTCCACCTCCTTGCTCATTAAATGGACGTTTCCATCGACGTCTACATCAGCTTCAGTTCGTTCCTGCGGTTTTGCTGCTGCCGAGTGATAGTTGGGCGGCATATTCTGCGGTGTGGTCGGATTTACACCCAGACACTGCGACGAGTCCACCATGGGGCCACCCGAGTCAAAGGACCACAAGACTTCGCCTGACCAAGCGTTGACGGCATATACACGACCGTCGAGGCCTCCAGCCACCACCACGTCGGGGGATTGCGTCACGGCGTATGAATAGGCCGTATCTGTAGCCCGAGCAAGTCCAAAGGAGAATACCAGCACACTCAACAAGACGAGCAGGCCCCTGCGTCTCGTCCCTCCATAGTGCCCATTGCTCCTAGTCATAGTACAACACTCGAGACACCAGTAATGAAAAACTTCCTGCTCTGCGTCCAGCCCGGGCGGATGAACACGCGGCGCGCTCTCCGCCGGCAAGAGAGCGAGACGAGACCACGGGGCAGCCGATGACACACACGATGGAGCTCCTGACTGAAGGCGCTCGATCTCACGCACTCGAAGGGGGCGACGCCTGCTGCTTGATGCTCGACTCCGCTTTCCAAGTGTCTTCTCCTGGACGATGTGTAACACCCGCACTGAAAGCCATTGTCGAGCGCGAATATCGAAGAATTTGTATGAGGATCTCATTTCTACATACCCTTCTTATACAGATGTACTTTTCACAGGATGGAAGAGGTGAGAATGTCGGAAAAATTATACCCTCATTTTTAAAAACTTTGGCGGTGCAGCTGTTGGAAATGAAATCGGTTTCTGTACTAGCACGTGCAGCACGGCTTTGCAACAGATGTTGTTGAAAATATGAATTTTGACACTCCAACAACGTGCACGCGTGTCGAGCGGCAATTCGCCGCCTGTCCTCGTGCGCAGAGAGCTCCAGTGGGTCCTCGTGCGCAGAGAGCTCCAGTGGCTGTGTGGATAGAACACACAGACCCTCGTTCTTGCGCCTTGTTGAAGCTCACAGCTCAACGTGGTGCCGAGCCTTTCTAGAAAATTCGAGAGCCGAAATTTAGAGATTTCCACAGCCTGATACTTAGCATGAATGCCTTGTTGCTCTGGTATAATACGCTGGGAAATCAACCAATGTTGTTCTTCGCAGGGTAAACCTTGCTATTATAATGTCGCAGCGTATCGTCAATCCAGACTGGACTTGTTGCGATCGTCACTGCGAAGATGCTATCATTTGACACGAGAGGTATCAGCTCCCGTTACAGCCTCAACAATAAGTTTAGATGAACTACCAGGTAGTTTCACTGTTTCAGTAGGTGAAGTCAAAATGCCACAACAGGATCGCCGAAGCCAAGATTGACAGACCGCTGAAGAACTTGCTCAAGTCTTCGGACGATATTTTGGGCGCGATGTCAGCTATGGCCAATCTCTAGGGTGAAACCGGAAGACCACAATATTAAGGACAGTCATGGATGAGGAATTACCATAGTGCTTACATTGCTGCTGCTGCCCACGAACGAAGTAAGCTAGCTGGCGGTCGTTGAACATTGGCTCCTTGCAAATTGAATAGCAATAATAGTTCTATAGTGTTTACGTCGGAATTCATTTTTGATGACCGCACGGCAATCCGTACGTAGATTTCTTAGGATGGAAGGAAGTTCTTGTATTTTTGGTCCCTCCTTTTCGTGTTGCTGTTCACGTGTGCTGTTCACGTGTGCTGTTTTCTGATGACGTTCCAGTCTACCTTGATGTAGTAAGTTATCTCACGGCAAAGGCAACATCGATGCCCCGTAGTGATATGGTGATGACATTACCGTGGTATTCAATGTCCTAGCCAACACCTCGTCGCTTTTCCGAGAGTGGCTGCCAGGCCTAGAACTGGCTGTGTCGATCACCGAAATGTTGATCGACCATCAAAACGAGGTCTAGTGATACCGTATCGCTCAAGTCCTAAACGAACGGCAAGGTGCGACGATTAGGGTAATTACGTAATCCAGTGGGTAAGAATTATTTTTAAAATGCTACCGATTAGCGTCGAAAAGATGGACACGACGAGAATCGTACATGATCAATTGCTAGGCATCTCACCTGTTTGATCAGCATTGAGAACCGTGGAAATGTTGTACTTCACGGTAATTTCACACACTTCAGCTCGAAACTTGCAGCCGCAGCTTCGGCATCTTCAGGCGTGGTCTGTCCTTGGCATGTACGAACACGAATAGGTAATCGAACCCGTATGAAACCCTTCCTCCACGAATGTGAAGCGGTGAATATGTCCGTGGGAAAACTACGCTCTGATGCCACCTCAAGCGCCTTGAATTGGAGTATTTGCGCTGAAACAGGACAACCTCCTCTCCTCGTTGAATTAAGCCACAGCACGATGTATTCTTCGACATCGCGAGGCAGAACAATGGCTTCACCAATGTTACGTAGGTTTTTGTGATGTCCCTTATGCTGACTGCGCATCAGCTCAATGTGCTTGCGTTGACGCCTCCAGGATGAAAGCTGCTTAAGCTTTTTCTTTTGCTCAGCTGAGGTACTGATCAAGGGAATAATTTGGCGACAGCTTTGCCTGTGTCGTTGTCAGCTTCTCAAGATGCAGTACCTGCAATTTGTACGTATAGTCGACCGATATGCGCTTGCACTGCTTTGACTATCTGCCGGCACCCGTGGTGCACTGTCGTCCCATCTTCGAAATTGGTGGTGTGAAGCAGGCTAAGTTTTAGAGTCTCGATATCAGTGTTTTAGTGCAATGACATATGTATATTTCACGGTACGCAATTGGTAGATAATCGTGTTCGCTTAGGACAAAAGTTCGTTTAGGACTTGAGCGATACGGTATGAGCAATGCAGGAGATTAAGCTTTGATTCGGTAACGTTGCCTCAAGTTCGCTGTGAGCGTGAGTAGTTCGACAATTATTACCAGTACTTCGAAGTATCCTGTTCCTGGTCGTGCCCATAATGCATTGCAACCACGAACTTGCTGGTGGAAGCTGGATCCTGCGTCGCAACAACGCTAGGAGCTTCGCATACCGGTAGATTCTCTACGTACTCTTTTATCGTCGGGGCGCTCTATAGAGATTGGCCACTTGGATGTGCCTCGGCGTGAAGAGCAAGCTGCTGCGATGGATCCCAAACTCGCTGCGCGTTGCTCATTTAACGGACGCACAACGTCACACTTTCAGTCCTTTGCTCTGTCGGAGTCTACATGTCAATGTTATGTAGACATTGTACATGTACTTGTATTATGGTGTTCACTGTCATATGGATCGCGAGATCGCTTTGTATTTACAGCCAGATAGGCGCCAGGCACAGCCACGAAAGTTCACATATGGGCTCTCAACATTGCACTACCGTGTATGCATCGCACGATGCATCGTGCAAGTGTGTGCGAAGGGCAGACATACACGTTACTTCAAGCGAGTCTGCGCCACACTGATGCGTGCGATGGGCTCGTTGTGGTGCCGGGCTGACCCTTGCACACGTCACTAGACAAAATCCTCCATTAGACACAAGGTCGAATGCAAATAGTAGACGGATACTTAGAGCGACGGGGTCGCCATTTGAAAAGCTGGCGACGGCGCTACTTTATCTTTGAGGACGGGATTCTGATGTACAAGAAGAGCGACGACCCGACCGCTAGGGTTCTTAATGAGGACCGCGTGTTCGACGTGCTTTACTGGAGCGGACGTCCCCACGGCCTGTGTCTAAAACTTCGAGGAGAACGACTGGTTTACTTGACAGCGCGATCTGAAGAGGACGCTGCGCGATGGCATGACACAATAGAAAGATATCTCACAGAGCAGCGCTGTGCCGAGGACTTGCGTCGCGCATTATGCCGGGGTCGTCTGCCGTCCATCCGAGAGAGTGTGAGTGAACTTGCTCGAGCTGAGTAGATAACTTATTACCGAGGAACAATACCGAGGAACAATAGCACACGGGTGTAACTTGCATTTCCTTGTCTATTCTACTGCTGCGAGGCGGTCAAACTTACGTGGTCATTACCGTTTCTAGCATTTTGTGGGATCGACTGAAGCTGTGCTTCCCAACAGAACTGTGCTATGCTGGAGTTAGCATTATTATTGGCTAGATATTGTTCGGGTCGATTGCGGGTCTGATAAATTAACGAGTCGGGCATGTTATTTGAGTATTGTGACGGGGTCACACGAGCACCTTGCTTGAGGAAGCGTGCTATTAAGAGTATACAAACTCTAAGTGAACGGCGGTTCACTAGTCCCTGGTCTTACGGGACTTAATAGCCAGTTTAGCGTAAGTTTTAGACTGATGTATTTATAATTAATTAGGTCATTTGGCCTGTAATACAAATGACTAATTAACTATACTTTATCCTAATTATGCATATAAAAGGTAGGTCAAATTCGATTGGTTGGCCCTCAGCCACCTAGACCCACGCGGCAGTAGTGTGGTCCACACCACCCACGAGTGAGCATCAAAAACGAATACTCACAGAAGTATATCTACTTCTAGAGGCGGTACCCTTTCTAGGGTACCCCTTCATGTAACCCCGTTACATCCTCCCCCACTTAGGTTGGAAACACCCCCAACCAATGAGGAGCTAGGAAGATAGCTCCGCTCTCTTTCCTGTCCTTGTCGATACCCATCGACGAGCCACCGTTGTGGCTTTAAGGCTTTCATTCAGCCTTTTCGCGCGCTCTAGGCACCCCGAGGTTTCCACGTCAACCTCTTTCAAGATGCCTAATAAGGCAAGCACCCGCGGCGCTTCGGCGCCTTCCAAGTCTAAGACCGCGAGGTCGAAGACTGCTAAGGCCAAGTCGAAAGACAAGGCCGCTCCGCGCAAGGAAGTCCGCAAGGCGGCTTCCGAGGCAGGCAGCAAGCGCACGGCTGCTGCTGCCAGACAAGAAGGGAGTTCGCGACGCAGTCGCTCGCGCTCCCTGTCACCCGACGATAGGCCGAGCCCTCGGTTTACCTATCGGGACCACAGTCCTGGGTCAGAGTCCCCGGAGTTTAACATCCTATGATCACGGGATCAGAGTCCGACGGGGACCCTCCTGGATCCGCCAAGGATCCATCTTCTTCTCAGGATGCTCCTTCACAGGACGCTCCTGCACAGGACGCTCCTTCACAGGACGCTCCTGCTGATGATACTGAATCATCTGAGGCAAAGACAGCTTCGACGAGCTCGCCTGCCAAGAACCTTAGCTTAACGGAAGGTAAGGCTCGAGCCCAAGCTGCGAAAGCAGCTTCTCCAAAACGGGCTGGTGAGGGTGCTGCTGCTGCTAAGAAGCGCGCAGCCCCTGGCTCTCCTACGTCAGAGCCTTCAATCGCAAAGGGATTCAAATCCCTGTTCGACTCCTTAGACGAGGAGGAAGAGGAGGGGGCTGTCTCCGAGCCCCGAGAGATCTCCAATGATTTCGATGAGCAGCAGGAGCGCTATCAAGCTGCTCAACTGCAAGGCACTCCTGTGCCTCCCACGCCGGTGTATCCTCGCGAATATTACCCACCGGATGCGGGGTCTGGGTCTCCAATGTTCTTGGAGTACCTCAAGGCCCCTCGTGGTCTTAACCATGGGCGCACTTCGCGTGGCGCCTATGAGCGTGCCTTGGTTCAGGACGAACCACTCTTTGTCAGAGACATCGAGGCCGCTAGGTGTGTGCTGCTTGCGCCACACCGAATTCCTCTTAAGGAATTCACAAGTCTCCGTAAGAAACCGGAAGACCGTGGTGGGCTCTTCCCCGTGTGGGGGTACCCTTGGGTACAGCCCGAGAACACCACAACCCAGGCCCAGGCAGAAGACCTGTTCTGGAGATGGGTTTCTCTAAAAATCTTCACAGTTCAGGTGTAACAGGGTTACACGTAACCTTAACAGACATGTTGTCAGCGGTTGGATAGTTTTCCTGCTTTGGTGTAGCACACACCAAAGCTTCATATCAAGAATACCTATTGGTAGAAAGTGATACATTTCTACCAATTAGAGGCATGGAACACTGTCAACCACACGTTGACAGTTCCCTTACATTTACGTTAGCAGTTTTAGGAGGAAAACTCAGTTAAAGGAAACACAAATAAACAGTTCTCAATTTTACAGTAAAGCTATCATACCTTTACTTAGATCTAGCTATACTTACGAGCCGTAAGTATAGTAAGTCTACTTCTAAGTAACCTACGCTTCCTCATACACGTGCGCACACGTGTACGCTAGGTAGTGAGCCAAGTAGGCCCACTACACCTGGTAGCACTTTGTAGTCCGTCCAACGACCGACTACCGGTGTGATCATATGAAATACGATCACGGGGCTGAGAACCTTCCCATGGACGCCGCAGCGTCCACGGGTAGCCCGAACGCGGCTGCAACGCAGGTTGTGCGTGCAGACTGTCCCCATCTGTCGGATCCAGAGTGGGAGGCTCTCCAAAGACTATCGACAGTCATTGGAGAGGCGGCCGTAGTGTCAATGTTACGCACGCTACCGCCGACAGAGCAACATGGTGTTGCTCTGGGGTTCATCATGAGAGAGCAGCGAGATGCTGTTGCCTCAAAACCGGTGTCACCCTCTGTGACACCGCGCGCCGAACACTTGAAGCTACATGTGAGTAGCTACATGGGCAGAGAGGGTGACACCCTTCTCCGATGGCTTGTCAAACTCGACATTGCCATCACGGCTCGACGTATTGTCGACCCGTTGTCAAAGGTTGCGTTCGCCATGTCGTGCCTAGGCGGACGAGCGCGGAGTTGGGCTTACGGGCGCCGACTCACTGATCCTACGTGCTTTAGCACGTACGAGGCGTTTAAGGAGGAGCTCAAGCTTGCGTTTGAGCCCCCTCAAAATGAGTTCCGGTCGAGAGCAGAATTTCTCGACCTGCAGCAAGGTAAGCAAGATGTACATGCTTACGCCCAACGTGCACGGTATTTGGTCTCGAATGTCGTGACCAATCCGATTGACGAGGCGACCAAAGTCGTCACGTTCATGAAAGGCTTGAAGGACGGTCCTGTCAAGACCTACCTTTCCGAGAGTACCCAAGTACTCTCGAAGCTGCTATCACTCTCGCGATGCAGGAGGAGTTTAGCCTGAGGCAGGCTAAACAACATGTGAATGTACCACGGCCACAACGGCCGGTGGTAAAGACGGAGGGTCCGGAGCCTATGGACCTCTCGAATGCGGCTGCTGTCGGACAGCAGCGGAACGGTAGCAATATACGATGCTTCCGTTGTGGACACATCGGTCATTACGCACGCAAGTGTACGGCGTCCGTACACTCAGGCCGTGGTCGACGCGGCGATGCCGGGCATCGTCGCGAACACACAAAAAACGTGAGGGACCAGTAGGCGCGGGGCGCCCTACTGATAATGCAGTCACGCGTGTCTACAACGGACACGCGAAGATGAAGACTGCAGCCCCCAGTGAGAGAGATTCTCACTGTAAAGTGCAAGGTGACAAGTCGAACCTTGTCATCTTGAAGGTAATGACGAAGTCGAAGAGATCAGGCTCTCTTCGTGTGTTGGTAGACTCAGGTGCGTCGAGCAACTTTGTTCGACATCAAAGTCTACCATTATTGGACTTCGAGGAGGTTCAGATACCTCGAAGTAGGTTGGAAGTTCGACTGGCAACAGGTGCCGTCGTGAAAACGGAAAAGCGTGTGATACGATCACGCTTCTCGTACAAACACCGGGTGTTTGTAGAAGACTTTATCGTCCTGGATTTGGACGATAAGTTCGACATGGTACTGGGCATGCCGTGATTGACCCGACATGACCCAGTGATCGACTGGGAAAAGCGTACGATCGTACGCTTCGGACGCTGCAACGCGACAGAGAGCGATGGCCCTGTCAGCGTGGCGCATGCACCACGTGGTGCATCCGAACCTCCTCATGAGACAACGGCTCACGCCGCTGTCTCCAGTCGTAGCGCGCCGGGCGCGCGAGCTGCAACAACTCCGGGAGTTGTTAGTGGCGTTGATGGTTTTGGTCCGGGACCAAACACCGAGAATCTGAACCAATCAGATTCGAAGAGAAGCTCCGCTGCAAAGCGTAGAGGTGACAACAGTGTGTCAGCTCCCGGAGCTGACACAAACTCGATATCAACATCGAGAGGGGACTCCGCCGAAAGGCGTAGAGGTGACAAGGATGCGTCGACTCCGGGAGTCGACGCTGCAAGTAGTGCGGACGGTTGCAAACGTCCAGCACCGGATAAACTTGCGAGCCGTCGTGCAGCCGGGCTGCACGAAGCGGAATGCGCTCAAGCCGGGCTTGATGACGCGCGCCCGCGGATAGAATCCGCCGGCGGTACTAAAGAAGATCTGTCCACGGCCGGGCCTGGACATAAAACCAGTGGAGCCGGGCTCCACAAGAAACAAAAGCGCAAGCGGCGAAAGCTGCGCAAGCCTCGGTCCGGGACCGAGGCGTTACAGGAAATGTCTGCCGGGCAGACAAAAGAATCGACAACAGATGTCGAGACGTTGAATGTCTTGACGTGCACTTGTACTGGGTTCCAGTACAAGAAGATGGAGCTGGCGAACCCTCCGACAAGTGTGTCGGAGATGTCTTCGCTTCCAGCAATGAGTTGGAAGCGCTTCGCAAAGGACCTGTACGATGGACGCATCGAACATATTTGCATCCTTTCGGATCTCGAAAGGATGGAAAGCGAGGACCAAGAGTTGAGACAACTCTTAGCTGGAAGCACCACTGAGAGCGGAGATGCTCTCAGTGTCAAGACGAAGAAGCAGCGCTTCGAAGAGCAGAGTTGGGACTCGCTCAAGTCGAGTCCCTTCTACAAGATTCTGCGAGAACACAAGGACGTGTTCCCAGATAAGATTCCTGCGGAACTTCCGCAGGACAAGGGAATTCAGCACGAGATTGATCTCGTGCCGGGCACAAAGTATTGTGTGACGCGGCAGTGGCCACTGCCGCGTGAACAAGTGAAAGCGATCGACGACTTCTTTGAAAGTCGTCGCAATGCAGGACAGGTGCGGGAATCGAAATCCCCGCACAGTGCACCAACGTTCTGTGTCAAAAAGCCACAGGGCGGTTGGCGCATCGTTCACGCTTACAACAAGCTGAACGATGCGACGGTACCGGCTCAAACGCCGATACCGAGGAAGGATGTCATCATAGATTCGATGGCTAAGAGCACCGTTTATAGTGCTCTTGATTTACGTGATGGATTTTATCAAATCCTCATGCGTGAGAGCGATGTCCCTCTCACGGCGGTAAGCACCCCAAGCGGGATGCTGTGGGAATGGCTCGTTATGCCGCAAGGGCTGAAGAATGCCCCAGCGACGTTCAACAGATGCGTAACGCATTTGTTGCGCTCGGTGCGCGAGTTTGCACCGAGCTACTTCGATGACGTATTCGTTCACAGCAGGGCTGTGAATGGGAAGACCGATATAGAGATGCACAGGGTGCATCTCCGGAAGTTGCTTGAGCTTATGCGGGAGCATAAGCTTTACGCGAACCTGAAGAAGTGCATCTTCGGGGCGAGCGAGATACCCGTACTCGGGTGCCTCGTTGGAAAGAATGGCGTACGCCCTGACCCGGAAAAGGTCAGAGTGATCAATGAGTGGCCTACGCCATCCAACGTCAAGGAACTACGGCAGTTCCTTGGTCTCGCCACGTACTTGTGTAAGTACGTGGAAAACTACGCGGCCAAAATCCGCCCGCTGTCGCAGCTTCTCAAGAAGGAAGCTGCGTGGATTTGGACTGCTGATTGTCAGCAGGCGTTTGATGCAGTCAAGCAGGGCTTGACTGAAGCGCCGATCTTGGCCGTAGCCGACCAAGATCGTTCATTTCACGTTGTGTGCGACGCATCCGACTTTGCCATCGGATGTGCATTAATGCAACTCGATCACGAGGGTCGTGATCGTGTCGTCTATTATCAGTCGCGTCAGCTGAAACCAGCTGAGCGAAAATATCCGGTACATGACAAGGAACGCCTTGCCATGAAATACGCACTTGCGAAGTTCCGAGTGTACCTGCTCGGTAACTCACCGTTCGTGGTCTACACCGACCACGCGTCGTTGCGAACGGCTGTAAAGTCGCCGCACATCTCGCAAAGGATGGCGAGATGGCTCTCGTTCTTTGCGGAGTATAACTTCCGGGTGGAGTACAAACCCGGAAGGTTGAACGTTGTCGCCGACGCGCTGTCGCGTCGGCCGGATTATGCTGTCAAAACAGCCGACGCCAATACCATTGTCGTCGTAAAGACGTACATACCCTCGTCGTCACTAGTTGACGACGTGAAGGCTGCGTACGCGAATGACGCGGACACAAAACAGCTGATCGAATACCTATCAGCTCCTTCCGACAAAGCTCGTCGGAAGTTACCCGCTCACTTGCGTGCACATGTACACAGGTATCGTGTGCACGAAGGACTGCTACTTTACAGCGCAGTTGACGAGAATGCGGATCGCATTGTTGTCCCAAATGATCATGACCTGCGCATCAGGATCATGCACGAGTATCACGATGTCCCGATCGCTGGACATCCGGGTCGTGAGAAGATGTATCTCCTTCTCACGCGCGACTTCTATTGGAGTCGTCAGTATAAATGGGTCCGCAAGTACGTACGTACTTGCGATGTTTGTCAACGCGTGAAGCCTGCTCCATTCTCGCAGGCTCCACTGCAATCACTACCGACTCCGTCGAAGTGTTGGAAGTCCGTATCAATGGACTTCGTGTTTGGTCTTCCGCGCGATTCCAAGCGGAATACGGGTATTGTGGTCTTTGTAGACCGTCTCCGCAAGATGGTGCATCTTGCTGCAGTTTCAGCTCAAGTGACTTCCGAACAGACAGCACGTCTGTTCGTCGACATGGTGTTCAAACACCATGGGATGCCGAGCGACTTTGTGTCAGACCGTGATCCGCGCTTCACGGCGCGTTTCTGGCAAGAAGTGTTTACACTTCTTGGTACCCAGTTTTCAATGTCGACTGCGGATCATCCGCAGACGGACGGTCAAACCGAGCGCGTGAATCGCGTGCTCGTGGACTTGCTGAAAAGCTACGCCCACTCGTTCCATAACTGGAGCGACTGTTTGCCGATGGCTGAGTTTGCCATCAACAATTCGGTGCATGCCTCGACCGGGCATACACCGTTCTTCGTGAACGCCATGCGGCATCCACGCCTACCGAGTGTTCTCGGGGCGGTGGCTCCCTCTTTAAGTGGGGGAGGATCTACGGTTGTGTGCAATCAACCGCAGAAAACGGCTGATTAAACGACAGTATCAGCCGTTGTTACACGTGCAAAAGCTGCGTCTCGTGCAAAGCAACACGAGACGGGAAATGCAGAGAATGGGTCTGTGCAGGGCACAGACACCAAGAGGAAATACGCGCAGGCCGGGCCTGCTGCGAACGTGCATGACATGTCTGTGCAGGCCACAGACAGCATGGGGAACCACGCACAGGACAAACCTGTTGCGAACAAAAACAAAGTGTTTGTGCCGGGCACAGACACTAACAAGAAACACGCACAGGCCGGGCCTGTTGCGCATTCATATGACGAGTCGGTGCAGGGCACCGACGCAAAGAAGAACCATGCACAGGCCGGGCCTGTTGCAACCCAAAATGACATGTCTGTGCAGGGCACAGACAAGGGTAAGAACCACGCACAGGCCGGGCCTGTTGCAACGACAAGTGACATGTCTGTACCGGGTACAGACACTTTAAAAGACACCGAACTGAATGGCAATTTCAGTTCGAGAGTGATGGACTTTGTCCAAGAACGACAAGCCGTAATTCGGTTTGTCCAAGATGCGATAGCAGCTTCTGTCGACCGACAGAAGCTGAATGCTGACAGTGTGGGTAGAGGCAACACAAATGAATTCGAAAAGGGTTCATTGGTTTTGTTAGCTACGCAAAACCTACCTACACATGCAACTTCCGCTTTCGGAACAAGCAAGCTTGCTCCGCGCTTCATCGGTCCGTTCACAGTACTTGAACGTCACGGCAACGCATACACGTTGGACTTACCGTCCAACATGCGGCTCCACCCGACCTTCTACGTCGGGCGCTTGAAGCCCTACTTGCAACCCGAGTCACCTAGCTCTGGTGACTCGTCGGTGACGCGAGGCCTCGCTTCCGTTCGATCGCAGCAATGCGATCGCGAAGCTTTGTTTCCAATTCGACACGAATGTTCGAAGCGGTTTGGCACGCTTGTGCGACCTGAGCCTTCATCATACTCAGGTCTTGCTTCAGAGCAGCGAACTCTGCGCTCTGGAGCTCCTCAAGAGCCTTCACACGGGCGTGAAGGGAAGAAGAAGAATGCTCAGCCCGGGGCTGAGCATGTGGCGGTTGTCTACCAACCGCGCAGTGCGCGAAGCTTGATCCACCGGAATGTGGATCGGATAGTGGACCATACGAGTCAGAAGACGAACCGAGGTCCGGTTCGTTTTCGAATTCGTTGGAGACAATCCTCTCCCCAGCGAGATACATGGTTCCCGCGGAACGTACTGATGGCGGACGTTCCGGAAATGGTGAAGGCGTACGAAGCCCACCATGGACTCGAGGCGTAATGCCTCTGCGAGTGTTGAGAGTGTTGGCAACACTCGACGACTCCAGTGCATCCTCAACACTAGCACGGAGGTCTTTGAGTTGTTCAGGTACACGTACGGACGTGTACCCGTTGATATCGGCATCGCTCAGGCGAACTGCCCCAATTGGACAGTGCGAGCAGATAATGCCAATGGGCACTGCGCACGGAATACCCGCTTCCACAGCCTCATTGTGGAGGCGTTCGATCTTGACACGCTTCGAGAACTTGCCGAAGCGTTCACGTGCCGCGGCCAGCCGGTCACGGTACCCTTGTGGGTCTTTGTTGAAGTTCTCAACAAAGGCATTCCAGCTTTGACAAAGTGCCTGCCACTCGGGCACTTTGCTATTGCGAGAGGTTTTCTTCGAGTTCCAATGACGGAGCTCGTGGAACAGTGCGATATAATAATCGCGTCTTTGAGTCGATAACGGCTCAAAGTTCATGGCGATGGCACTAGCGTCATCGACGATACTGCTGCAAACATACAGCGGTATCGGGTGTGGAGGCAAAGAGTTGCCCACACGGTCTGCAATGACTCTTGCAGACGGCATCCAAGTATCGCGCACTGGATGCTCAGTGCGCGGAGCAGCGGGCGCTTCCGACGTGGAAGGCGTCGTTTCAATATCGCTGCGCGGACGCTTCGGGGATGAAGCGTCCGAGTCGTCCTCACGTGGACGACGTGATCCTGCAGAAGGCTGAGAGTCCTTCTTATCAGAAGACGAGGAAGCCTTGTCCTCCATGGCCGCTCCCTCTTCGGAGTCGGACCCATAATCGACCGGCACAGACCCGTCGGTGGCGAGGATCGCCGAACCATCTAAGACAGTCGTAGGAGTGACTGTCTTAGCATGCTCAGCACGCTTTTGCTGCTGCTGAGTGAGATAATCATTGACGGAGAGCTTACTCTCCGTCGTTTCGCTTGAAAGTGTCGACACTGGGGTCGACACAGGCGTAGAAGTCGGCACAGAGGCCGGCGCAGACACGGGCGTCAGCACAGAGGCTGACGCAGACCCGTGCGTCGACACAGGGGTCGACGCAGGCGCTGGCGCAGACGCTGGCGTTGCGGTTGGCGAGCTCATTGCGATAGTGAGCTCGGAGTTCTCCCGGAGACTTGACGGTTGTCGTCAAAGCTATGATTGACGTGTCGAGACCGGCAAGTGTTATCTTAACGGGGGGGTGGTGTAACAGGGTTACACGTAACCTTAACAGACATGTTGTCTGTTAGCGGTTGGATAGTTTTCCTGCTTTGGTGTAGCACACACCAAAGCTTCATATCAAGAATACCTATTGGTAGAAAGTGATACATTTCTACCAATTAGAGGCATGGAACACTGTCAACCACACGTTGACAGTTCCCTTACATTTATGTTAGCAGTTTTAGGAGGAAAACTCAGTTAAAGGAAACACAAATAAACAGTTCTCAATTTTACAGTAAAGCTATCATACCTTTACTTAGATCTAGCTATACTTACGAGCCGTAAGTATAGTAAGTCTACTTCTAAGTAACCTACGCTTCCTCATACACGTGCGCACACGTGTACGCTAGGTAGTGAGCCAAGTAGGCCCACTACATCAGGAGTTAAAAGAACTCCGGGAAGATCGCCTGCTGTCGTATGTCTTGGACCAGCGCGATCTTCGCATCGCGTTTGCCCACTTAGTCGCTAAGCGGCAACTCCACTCCGTCATGGAGGGACTTAGACAGCAGTCTAAGTCCAGCGCTCAGGATGAGCGCGGGTACGGTTCCGTCAACCCAGGGACCGTACACCGTAAGGCGGCTAAGAAGCCGCGGACTACTTACGCCCCGGCTGTTGATCCCAAATCTCAACAGCCTTCGGGCAGTCAACCCGGAGCCGGTCTTCCGGCTCCCACGAGTTCTGTGGCGAGGGGTAACCCCGCCACTTCACAAGCAGCTGGCGTTTCCCAGAGCGCCGCCGCTCCTGGACGACCCGCTCCACATGGTAGTGGAGCTCGCCGTTCTGGTCAAGGAGGGCAGGAGGAGCTCTCGCACGCGTTTAAGTACGAGGCCCCTTCTCAGCCTTATCCTTCTGGACCCTCAACTTCGGGTCGGGACTCTGTGGGGTCCCTATTAAGCGACGAGGTCCGTCAGCTTCGAGATCGCGTTTATGCGATTGAGATAGCCCTTGGGCTTGGACCTGGTGGTCAGGCTGCCTCTCAGGCTGGCAAGCCGGGGGCCCTTGAGGTCCTTCGCCAGGACTTGGACGCTCTTGGTCGTGAGACTCATGAGCTCCAGGGGCGCGTTGACCGCCGAGCTCCGGCTGCTGACCTGAAGGGGCTCCGTCGAGGCTTAGAGACTCTAAGCCATGAGGTGCATGGACGGATGCCCTCTTATGAGCCGCAGGGGTATTCGTACCCCTGCGGCTTATGGGTATAGCTCTTACTCAAGCTCTTCCCATTCGGTACTGTCATACCATTCGTATGACTCGCGTGGGTACCAGCCTGCGTTTTATTCACAGGCTTCGACACCGGCAGCTCCGGTTGTCCAGAGGACTCAGTCTTGTTTCGAGGAGGTGAGTTCTCACCTTGGGCTTCCTCCGTCCGAGAAGGAAGACCCAGCGGATCGTGATACCGCTTAAGACGCCCCCACGTAGAACGTCGGGTGCGTCGTCATTGACTTTGGGAGGTCAATGGTATACGCCGCGCCATGTCTGGCCAGGACCGCAAAGGGTCCGATGAAGCGATGCTTCAACTTGTTGCTCTCAACAGAGCTAACCACCTTTAGCGGTAGGTTCTTAGTGTCTAGTAGGACTAAGTCCCCTTTCCTAAACACGTTTAAGTTTCCTCTACTTTTTGTGTCAGAGTACTCCTTTTGTTTGTCTTGGGCTGACGCCATTGCGTCTCTAACCCGGCTGATTAGCGTCAGCCTGTTGTCTATAAACGACGACAACTGTCTTTTTAAAGACTCGGGCTCTATTGCAGAGACCTCGGAGGAAAAGGCTTTCCGAGCCTCTCCCCCACTTACGATGGAGGCCACGGTGCCTCCCCGCAAGGTTAGCGGCACCTGGGGGTGTCGTAACCCATTCAAGTAGAACGGGGTAAACCCCGTTGATGCGTGTACCGCATTGTTGAGTGCAACCTCAACCATAGCAAGCTGATCCGACCAGGATCGATGTGCTTCCGCACAGATACTGCGCAGAGTATCTTCGAGCACGCGATTGACGCGCTCCGTCTGACCATCCGTCTGCGGATGGTCCGCAGTTGACACCGTCAACTTAGTTCCCAACAATTGGAACAGGGTGTCCCAGAACGCACCCGTGAAACGCGGGTCTCTGTCCGAGACTATGGTCTCTGGTAGACCATGATAGCGGAACACGCTATCTAGGAACAGCTGTGCAGCTTGTTTCCCGGTGACCTTGTCACGTACCGGAGCAAGATGCACCATCTTGCTCAAACGGCAGACAAACACTAATATGCCGGTGTTGCCCCTGTCATCGGCCGGCAGGCCGAAGACGAAGTCGAGACTCATCGACTTCCAGCAGTCCGCTGGTACTGGTAGGCTCTGCAGTGGAGCCGAGGCGTGGCCCGAAGGCTTCACCCTCTGACATGTTTCGCATGTCTTGACATAGTGTGCCACCCACTTATACATGCGGGGCCACCAAAATGTCTGAGAGACCATTTGGTAGGTCTTCCCCCGGCCAAGATGGCCACTTATCGGCGCATCATGGGCCTCCAGAAGTATGTCATACTTCAGATCCTCGTCGTTTGGAACGACAACCCGAGGAGGATCTCTGGGGTCTACTCTGTAATGGAGTAACCCATCGGCCAGCTCATAACGATGGAGCTGCGCCCGCTGTCGAGGCGAAAGCCTGTCGACTTTGGCGTCCTTGCCATCGGACAAGAACTGCACCAGTGGTGTGTAGTTCTCGTCCCCTTGATACGCCAAGCGTATCCGATCGTATAGATCCGTCGTGACCCGACTGACATGAGCTAGCTCATAGTCAGGTCGACGCGACAATGCATCGGCAAGCACGTTAAGCTTGCCCGGCTTGTATTCAACGCGGAAGTTGTATTCCGCGAAGAATGACAGCCACCTCGCCATCCGCTGCGACAGATGCGGCGAGTTGGTGGCAGTCCGCAAGGACGCGTGACCAGTGTAGATCACAAAGGGCCTCGTGGCCAAGAGATGAACTCTAAACTTGACAAGAGCGTACTTCATTGCAAGTAGCTCCTTGTCATGAACGGGATAGTTCCGTTCGGCAGCCTTCAGCTGCCTGGACTGGAAGGAGATGACACGTTCGTATCCTTCATCGTCCTTCTGCAATAATGCACAGCCTATTGCATAGTCAGAAGCGTCACAGACGACGCTAAATGACTTGTTTTCGGCCGACAAGGCCAGGACAGGCGCTTGCTGTAAGCTCGCCTTGATGCTATCAAAAGCATCCTGGTGCTGTTGCTCCCAGACCAAGTCGGCATCCTTCTTTAAGAGATCCGACAAGGGTCGAGCAAGTTCAGCGTACCCTGCGCTGTACTTATGAAGATAGTTGGCTAAGCCCAACCATTTCCGGAGGTCCTTCTGTGACCTCGGGGTCGGCCAAGCCGCTATGGCCTTGACCTTCCCTGGATCGGCGCGTACGCCGACCCTGCTGACAAAGCAGCCGAGGACTTTTATCTCCGCAGCTGCAAAGACGCACTTGTCGATGTTGGCATAGAGCTTGTTGGCTCTCATGATCTCAAGCACTCGACGGAGGTGCTTCAGATGCACCTCAATAGCCGTCTGGCCGTCTTCGGCACGGCTATGGACGAATATATCGTCAAAGTAGGTCTGTACGAACGTACGCAATGGTCTAAACAGTTGTGTGACCAAGCGATTGAACGTCGCTGGGGAATTCGATAGCCCCTGTGGTATCACTTGCCACTCCCAGAGCATCCCGCTCGGGGTGTTCACTGCGGTGAGAGGAATGCCACTCTCCCGCATCAGGATCTGGTAGTATCCGTCTACCAGATCCAGGGCACCGCACAGCGTACAGCCCGACATGTTGTTCAACAACACATCCTTGCGAGGGATCGGCGTCTGTGCCGGTACCGTCGCATTGTTCAGCTTGTTGTAAGCGTGAACCAGACGCCACTTCCCGTTCGGTTTCCGAACGCAGAAGGTCGGCGTCGAGTGCGGGGACTTCGATTCCCGCACCATGCCCGACTTCGCCTTCTCGGCGAAGAAGGCATCTATGACCTCGCACTGCTCGCGAGGTAGAGGCCACTGCCTCGTGACACAATACTTTGTGCCTGGCACGAGATCAATCTCGTGCCGAACTCCCCGATCCGGCGGAGTTGGGATGGTGGGTGCTTCGACACCACATCCGAGTATTCCTTCACAAGAGGATACACTGGATCCTCCGAGTTCTTGAGAATCTCAGAACCCAAGCGCGTTGCGCGCTGCTTCGTGAACCCCTCCAGGACGTCCTCGTCCATTACGGAGGAAGAGTTCAAATCTTCAGGAGAGGTCTCCGGCTTCAGGAGCACCATCTCCGCAATCTCTCCGGCCTTCAACTCGGCCAGGAAGTCCTTCATGGACAATTCCTCGAGGTTCAGCAGTGCTGACACCTCTGGCAGTGCCTCCAGATGGACGGCACCTGCCCTAACTTGACGACCGGACACGCCGTCGAAGACATGGCATTGTTCTTCGACCGGCCGTGCCGGTGGAGTCTCAGACTCCGAGCGTGGTACTTGGTTATCCACACGGGAGGTGTTCACCGACACCTCCGCACTCGTACTGGTCTTCTTGACCCCGCGTGGAACTCTGTTACCCACGCTAGAGACGCACGCTGCGCTCTCAATCTTCTCGGTCTCCTCGACCTTGTGTGGAACTATGTTACCCACACCGGAGGCGCTCTCGGCGCCCTCCCCAGCAGCCTCAGCTGCTTGCGGACCTATGTTACCCGCTTGCGGAACTACGTTACCCGCCTGTGGACCTATGTTACCCACACAGGAGACGCCTTCAGCGCTCTCCTCAGCAGTCTCTGCTGCTTGCGGACCTATGTTACCCGCCTGGTCAGTGCCGTCCGGCACTGCCACAGTCGAAGCCCATACGGCGCGACGACTCTCAGCGTTGGGACTTGCCGTCGTGGCAATCCCACACGCTTGGCAATGAGCCTTGGTCTCACGACCGGTTGCGAGGCTCATCGCAACATCTTCACTGGAGTCAGTGACTCCCAGTACTTCTTCGGGCGCATAAGCGCCTTGGCGACCGTCTCTGGCGCCCCAGTCCCGGACAGAGGTGGGAACATTACTCACCAAAGCTCTGTCGGAGACTGCAGGCCGGCTAGCCCCAATGGCTTTGTCGCGCCAATCGATGCAGGGTTCGTGCTTTTCGAGCCACGGTATGCCCAGGATCAAGTCGTACTTGTCCATGTCTAGGACAAGAAACGACTCCGTGCTGTCAAAGTCTTCAAACTTTACAGCCAGGTCCATACGGACCCCAGGTACGTTAACCACCGTACCATCGGCCAGTCTCACCGAGACCTGGCCCCTGCCTTCGCTTTCACGCAAAGCGTCGGCGTACTTGTCGCCATTCCGCGCGACCGTCTGGCGTCGAGCAAAGTTCATCGACGCCCCAGAGTCAATCAGGACTCTAAAGGGATCTCCGTATCCCGTACACTCGCGTGTACCACGAGCAGTCCGCCGCTGCTCTTCCTCGTCTCGAGAGCACCCAGGCTCTCAGGGGCTAAACCTCCATGGCGTGCGCCGTCCGCACTCCTAACATGGGGACTTCGATCTTCCCCAGTAGGGCGCACCGCCCCTACTGATGACCCCAGTTCCCCTGGCTCTTGAGCCGCGGCTTCTGCCACGGGCCCCTCGAGCCCCTAGGTTTGGAAGGGAACTTCCTTTGCCCTCCCGCAGGGCAGGCACGTTGCATGTGCCCGAGCTTCCCACATCCGTAGCAACGGATGGAGTTCTGTACGGCCGTACCCAGTTCCATGGGTACCGGCCCTGTGCTAGCTCCAGCTGCTGGAGCTCCCTGCACTGCGCCTGACGACGCACTGTGGCCTTGCCACACCGACGTAGGAGTACGAGCCTGTCAGTGGCTGTACTCCTCTTGGAGGGCGATCTGGATCGCCTCCTCCATAGTGTTCGCATACACGCGGAACAACTGTGTGCGGGATGGGCCCACCTTCAGGCCATCCATGAACATTGTCACCTTGATGTGTTCAGGTAGGGGATTCCCCACCAGAGATGCAGCGAGTACTCGCATCTCTTGGATGTACTCATGCAGCTCACGCTTCCCTTGTTTACAGGCAAGGAAGCGCGAGCGCTGGCGATACTCATAGTTCGCCGGAAGGAAGGCGGCTCTAAGCTGTTGACACAGCTGAGCCCAGGTTGCGAAGCAGCCCGGCGTTGTCGCCTCGCACGTGTACGCCCAGGTCTTCGCCCGACCTCCCAGGTTGGACAGGGCGAAAGCGACCCAAAGTCGCTCGGTCGAGATTAGAGCCGCGTCCATCGCGAGCTCTACTTCTCTGACCCAGAAGTGGAGGTCCTCTCCCTCCTTCCCCTCATAGGGGTTAACCTTAAGTCTCAATGGCTTAGGTTGGGCTGGTTTCATCTCAGCCACGGGGGCCTGCAACCCCTGTACGTGGGCGATTAGCCCTCTCTCGTACGTGTCGAACGCCTCGATGCGTTCGACCTGCTCGGCCGGCGTAGCAGCCGCCAAGCTTTGGAGGGCATCTCCTCCAAAGATGCCCACCATCTTCCGGATCGACTCAAACTGAGAGTCGGTCAAATGAGGGAACTCCCCTCTATCCATCTTGGCTTACCTTGTAGGAGCCACGGAGGATTCAGGTAGTCAATCTACCTGTGTAGGCGTGGATTGACTACAAGTGCTACCTAGTGTGACGGGGTCACAGGAGCACCTTGCTTGAGGAAGTGTGCTATTACGAGTATACAAAGTCTAAGTGAACGACGGTTCACTAGTCCCTGGTCTGGGGGGACTTAATAGCCAGTTTACAGTAGATTTTAGACTGATTTATATTTATAGTTAATTAGGTCCATTTGGCCTGTAATACAAACTCCTAATTAACTATAATTTATCCTAATTATGCATATTCTCTGGATATTTATTATCCAGAGTTTTAGGTGGGATCGCAGACCGTCTGGAAACTTGTATAAATACATAGATCAGTACATATCGTAATTTAACGAAACTTCACTCTCTATTACAAAGAGTCACAAACGGTCTGGAAATCGAATACCTGTCCTCATTTTTATCACGAACAGGTGAATGTTGACCCATCCGGACACTAACAACCTTCGTACGACCTAACAATAAGTAACATTCGTGCAGCATTCACGTAACATCCACTATTGATGGGGCGCAAGAAACAGTTCTTGTGGCGGATTGGCTCGATGGTCCAGTGCACGAAAAACGTATCAAGCTATTTCAAGCTAGCGAATGGCTCTATTTGGACTGTTGTTGCAATCACGCTAGCTCAAAATAATGATATTCAAGTGCGTGTCGTTGATGGAATTGAAGAGTATCAACACTCTCTATCTCCTGATGTTGTGTTCGTCATGCTTAAGGATTATTCAGATTGCTCCTTTCACCCGGAGCTCCCATCCGGCGTTGTTCCTGTCTGCCAACGAAACGAGAGAGGAATCAGCGTGAAATTACCAGATCGACAGTTCTCTGTATGTATACGTCAAGTGCCGTTGGTACATGCATACTCTCTCACTACGGAAAGATGCCAAGGTTTGACTGTTGTCAGAATGATACTTGCTCCACTTCGACATCCAACACGACGTTCACCACAACGATCATCATTTTATGTTGCGGTGACGCGGGTCAAAACTTTACGTCAGCTTTATCTCACGACGCCCCTTACAAAGCAGTTTCTGGAGTACTTAATTCCAAGTCAAGACGCACTTCGAGAGAGCTTGAGACTGCAGGCGATGGATTTATAACCCTGGCACCAAAAATCTGTCTCTAATATTTCAATTGCTAAATTTCTAATGCATGTTATATAAGGCTTCATGGAGGATATTTTGCTAACAAATTTGTTCTGTAAAACAGGTCGGTATAAATATCCAGAGCTTCTCCGGGCAACGCACGGCATTAGTAAAAGGTAGGTCAAATTCGATTGGTTGGCCCTCAGCCACCTAGACCCACGTGGCAGTAGTGTGGTCCACACCACTCACAGCAGAGTATTAAAACAAATACCCACAGAAGTATATCTACTTCTAAAGGCGGTACCCTTTCTAGGGTACCCCTTCATGAAACCCCGTTACACTGCCTCCGGAAACCATAACCACCACCTTAATGACCACCTGTGGGAAAGCTATGCTGAAAACCGAACCGTGAAAGATCCCCAGTTGAAGAAGGACGTGGAGATATTGCACAAGGACGGCGCCAACGCATAGGGTATATTACAGTATCTACGGTCGCGCACAGGTACAACTTATAAGCGTTTGGTGTAATTTCGGTGAAAACTACTATTTTCTGTGTGTGTTCGGTGGTAATGTAGGCAAGAAAACGACTCTTCGAGACGTGCACAACATGGTGCAAGAAATTAAGCTTACACAAAACGCTGGACTGACAGATGCTGAGCGCGCTCTTGCAATCTTGAACGGGTTTTGTAGCCAAAATTGTGGAAATGCTGCGGACATTTTGGTCGGCAGCGAGACCAATGTGGCACGCGTAGAAATATTCCAAACGGCAAAGATGAAGCGATTATTTAAGGCTTTTCCTGAAGTTGTATTGGTGGATTCCACTCATAATACAAACGCTAACCGATACAAGCTTTTTAGCTTTATGGTTCATGACGTGTTTGGAAAGGTATGTGCACGGCAATGAAATTGTTTTATGAAAAGATAATATATGTATCTAAATTGTATATGTAGGGCCAATACATCCACCACGCTCTTGTTGAAAGCGAACACAAAGTGAACCTACGCTGCGTGATTGATATTTTCAAGCAGAACAATCCAGAGTGGAGAAACATTCAGGTCTTCGTGACAGACAAAGCGGTTACATGAGAAAAATGTACTGCGGGAAGGGTTTCCGGATGCCCGGCAGCTTCTCTGCCAATGGCATGTGGTTACATGGCAGAAGAAGCAGGCTGCTCGCCTTGCCGGTCCCATGAAGAAGGAAGTGAAAGGTCTTTTGGCTCTTATGGTTTACGCAAAGAATGTAAACGAATATGAAAACGCAAAGGGTGCCATGCTGGAAAAACTCAGTGGAAATGATTCGCATCCACTGTGTAAAACGTTCGTGGATAACTGGGATAACACGCAAGATGAGCGGGTGTCCTACAAACGCGGAAATGTTCCGCACCTCACCAACAACACTAACAACCGCATTGAATCAAAATGGGGAAAGATCAAGGATGTTATCAAGGACACATTTTCCATTGATCAACTGGTGTCTACGTTGATCACTCTCCAGGAGTATGCGGAGGACCAGTACATTACGGAATACAACCGCGTTGGTGGGCGTCCCAGTGGTCTCTGTGAAGACGTGGAGATTTCGTCGCTTGCGCTACAGATCAGCAATTTTGCGCTCAATCTGGTCTCCGAGCAGTATAAGTTGGCGACAGGACCAAGTGCAGATTATAAAGTACAACTAAGCTCTGGTAAGGCTACCGTGACGAGCCAAATAACAGGAAACACTTACGAAGTTAACACGTCGGTAAGTGTTGGTCAAATTTTGGTAAGTTGTGTAAATTTGGTGCGGCTACTAATACGTCTATAATGGCTAACTTTGGTGCAGCAAAGTAAATGTGATTGTATATTTATGAACGCATGTCTGTTGCCGTGTCGACACGTGATGTATGTCCGTAGCAACTGCAACTACGAGACTGTCATACCACCTATGCGGTCAATCTCTACGAGATGGATTGTTCACAGCAAAATGAACAACATCGCCGAAGGAGACGTTCGTCCTGGAGGCTTGAAGCTGCTCACGTGTCCAGTGCTGTCACGGCAGACCACGACAGATATGTATATCGAAACGAAGGCATTAGCAGAAAAGATCATCGATCGTATGGCGATGCAGTTCACCCCGACGTACCGTGTTGGCCTGATATCCCTTTTTTGGGTCAAACTCTGCGCAGGTCAACTCGTGCGCAACTCGTTTTTGGGTCAACTCCTGCGCAAGTTGACCACGTTTTGACCCATCACGTGACTGCATTTTTCCATATGTGATATCACTACTAAATTTTATATTATGACATTATGATTAATTATATATTTTTAAAGGTGAATGTACGAATAGCATTGAACAAACAATTCATACTCGGTATGCAAATTAGGCAACTGGTTTGTATGCGCCTGCTTAGCCCGTCAGCTATCAGGTGGCGTGGGTTCGAGTCCCATGCCCGTAGGGAAATCGATGCTTGAGGTAAGTGTCGTGTGTCAGTCCTCCGTCGGTTCCGAGACATAATAAAGTGTTTGGGTCGACACGCTCCATTCCTCTAGGGGTATGAGTCTCATACGGAACAGCTGGGCAGAACTTTCCAGGATAATTGCACCACCAGGAGAGTTCTAGCCAATCAGCGTTCGACGGAAGGTAAAATGGATTATTCCCTGGTCACAAACGTTCTCGATTGGCTAGAATCCCTTCTTTATAGAAATTCAATGTCTTATACACTGCGCGACAGAATAGATCACCCACCCACGTTCGAGTGTGTGGGCTGGTCAATTTTCCAAATTGCGAGCTGCTGCGTTGATATGATATTTATATTGCCGATGCAAAGCTGAGGTTTGTGCTAACAACTGCAATTTCGCAAGGCGAGGGGAACCTCGTATACAATTTTCTGTTAATCGCACCGCGACAAGTTAGATCACCCACATCGAGCATACAAAAATCAAGATAAAAAGAATGATGAGCAATTCAGTAATGCGTTTTATTACCGTTCTTAGCTAAGACCTCAACGCATCTGCGAGGCATTGACTCTACCAGAGATAGTAGGAGAGCGAGAGGGACCGCTTCCCACGCCTCAAACAGTGCTGTCTTCAGTTCTTGCACACTTTCGAATTGTCTTCCGTTCGCATATACTTTTCTGCTCAAAATAGACCACAAGTTCTCGATTGGATTGAGATCTGGAGACTTGGATGGCCAATTGAGTACAGAAATGTCCTGCTCCGAAAAAAATTCCATGCTCCTCTTGGATACGTGAATGCTAGCATTATCCTGCTGATAAATGAAACGGTGCCGTAGGTAAGATGTGCAAACGGGAGGAGGAATTCTGAAACCGTGTAAACATAGTCATCAGAGTTTTGCCTTCCTGTTAGGACAATCAATGGCGTTTTTCCTCGGGCACTAAATGCAGCCCACACCATCATCGACCCACCACCAGCCTGCCGTCGCTTTGTGTGGCGAGGCTCTTTGCGCAGGTCGCGTCAATAGTGCTGAAAGCCGTCGGGTCCGTCAAGGTTCCACTTCTTTTCATCAGAAAAGATAACGGAGTCCCAGATGGACCCGGCGTCTTTGCGCACAAGCATGGCACTGGCCCACTCCTTGCGTGTCTTCATGTCCTTGGCAGTGAGGGGGAGTGTGTTTACCATCTTAGTGTACACCAACCAGTCCACCTTTGCTAAGGTGCGCTGGATGGTGCGCACTGAGATGGAGAGCTGCAGCTCCGACTTTAATTGCGAGGCCGATGAGTCGCCTTTGGCAGCGGCGCGAACGAGACGGCGGATCTGTAGGTCGGTGAGTGTTGGTGCTGGACCCGGGGGGGCTTTTCGGGGAGGAGGCGGGGCTGCCGACGTGACACGCCTGACCGTATGCGTGCAGCGTCCTGTCCTTCGAGCTACTGAGTGAGTGCTCAGGCCTCCTTCGCGCAGACCTTGAATCCTCCCCCTCTCGTGCTGGGTCAGCCGAGGTTTCTTCGTCTCCTTGTGCACAGTCGTTTTTGATAATGCTGCTCTCTACTACGGTCAAAACCAAGGCGCCAGCCACTCACTCATTGCGGAAGGCTCCATACCATCCATTCTCCCAGATGACCCGCATTTCTATCATGATTTTTGTATGCTCGATGTGGGTGATCTAACTTGTCGCGGTGCGATTAACAGAAAATTGTATACGAGGTTCCCCTCGCCTTGCGAAATTGCAGTTGTTAGCACAAACCTCAGCTTTGCATCGGCAATATAAATATCATATCAACGCAGCAGCTCGCAATTTGGAAAATTGACCAGCCCACACACTCGAACGTGGGTGGGTGATCTATTCTGTCGCGCAGTGTATCAAGTATAGTGAAACCAAGACAAATTTTAAAATACGATAAATTTAGAAATATTAACATCTGAGTATAAATTAATTCATGCAAAAGATAGTATATTTATCTTTTAAGTGCCATTTAAGTTTGTGGTAAAATGTAGAATAGCATGAACTACTACACTACCTTCAGTATTCAGGTGATACAGATATATCTGAGTCGTCGTCCGAGTTCAAATCGTCAGAATCAGCCAAGTCCGATTCGGATTCCACTTCCAGTTGATAATCTGATTCAAACCTTGGCCCTCGTTGTGGCGAAGCGTGAATCGGGGCTCTAGCTCTACGGTTGGAAATGTCATTAATCAGTCGAACATTGTCACGGCTCTGTTTTTCGATGAGACTGATAAACTGTACCACATCAGGGTGTGGTACGGAGAAAGCATCGTTGAGCGTGCGGTTGTATCTTTCAAGAGGGTTGTTGGTCCGGTTGACGATGTCCTCATTGAGACCATTGACATTCCACCATTCAGGGACAAATCTCTTGATCCAGGTATTCGTGAAATATTTCCAAAACTTTTTCCAACTCTCTCTTGAATACAGTATACCTTGATCCCTGCAGTCACGCTTGATCATTCGCCGTACATCAGGGATCTCTCTGAACACGATCTTGCACCGACAAATTACGGTAAGACCATCGATGCACCCTTCACGCATGGCCAAAGCCACTTCTTCTTCGGTAATTTTTAACTTGAGCATTTCCCGACGTAATGCTTGCTTGAAGTGAAAAAGGCATCCCACAATTCTAGAATCTGGAAACTGGTCCTTGACAGCTTTGATCATCGCATACTCAAAATCACAGACAATACGAGCTGGGTCTAGCCTCTTCCTAGATGCAACACAAATGTAATGAAAGATGTGTTCGTAAATCTGGGAAGTTTTTCCGGAAGTCAACACGTACCAAACTGGAAGATATAAATCAGAAATCGAGTCGTACATCATCACAACAACCAATTGGTAGAACTGAGTTGGTACACATCTGAATGTTGCATCAACCAAAAGGGAGCAGTGTCGCTGTTTCAGGCGATCCATTAGCAGTGGGTGGGACCAACCAATGACTCGATGCAATACTTCGTCTTCGTAATAAGTGAAGTGGAACTGGAAAAAGTTCATACCCGGGCTGTGCTTGACATCACACAGTGGCTCTATTTCAATTCGACCAAAAATCTCCCTTCCAAAATGGTTTCTCCTTGTCCGATACAAACGACCCATAATTTGTTTCTTGGTCGCTCCTTACACAATGATGCTGTCGTCGCTATAGAATTGCTCTCGGATAATTTGCCACACTTCTCTTGGCGAAAGAGTAACATCGCGAATACCAATCTCATCTGTCGCCAGTAACATTTGCTGTTTCCAATTTACGAAAGTTGGGGGAGAACCATTCGGAACTTGACGCATTTCTGGAACACAATCCGATTTGTGATTCCCTCGCACAATGGCACCCATTCTGGAAATATATAGCTTAGCTAAACATTGGGTACGGCGGTACGAACTGCAGCGGTAGTTCCGAGTGGCACCACCTCCATGGTAGAACGAGTATTGATATCCTTGATAATGAACCGATTTAGAACCTGAAACAGGTTCGACACTGTCTGGCAGTATAAATCCACCGCTTGTTATTTCATCTTCAACTTGACGACCTTCACTCTCTTGACTGCTCAAATGCGAACCATCATTCGATTCATGGCTCGAAAACCTCTCGGTGATATCAGGGAGATCGAACCCGTCATCATCTCCAGCTTGATGACCATTACTCCAGCCGGAGTTAGACGATTCGCTTGGTATAATTTCGGTGTGACCAGACGATATATCACTCATGGCGGAGCCATTGTCACCACTAATATCGGAGTGGAACGAGTCGGAAGAGTTAGTGTTGAAGGCGTGGTGGTGATCCATGTTGCCGGACAGGAAGAAGGGGTTTAACTTGGTAGTTGGAGGAGTTGCTTTAGAATTGGTAGAATTGAAAGTGAACTTCAGGGAACTACTTGGTGCAGCACCATCACTTTCAGAAGGTAATAGATGGGATGTGTAGAGCACCTTGTCATCGCACCTTATTGTTATATTTAGACTAGTGTAAGTTTTTCATGGGAAACTACATATTTATTGTTATATTCTATTTTAACCAGACTGCGATGCCACTAAACTATGGTATTCTAGGTTTTCTGTAACAACGCATTATCACTGGCTAATATCCCCGGTCTAACAATAACACCTGTCGACCGTGTTAATTTTTGACCATTAGTTGACCAATAAAAAAGTTGACCCAAAAAGCGAGTTGCGCACGAGTTGACCTGCGCAGAGTTTGACCCAAAAAATCACTCCCATCCATCATCCCAACTCCCGCCGGATCGGGGAGTACGGCACGAGATTGATCTCGTGCCTGGCACAAAGTACTGTGTAACGAGGCAGTGGCCTCTATCTCGCGAACAGCGCGAGGTCATAGCTGCCTTCTTCGCCGAGAAGGCGAAGTCGGGCATGGTGCGGGAGTCGAAGTCCCCGCACTCGACGCCAACCTTCTGCGTTCGTAAACCGAACGGGAAGTGGCGTCTGGTTCATGCTTACAACAAGCTGAACAATGCGACGGTACCGGCACAGATGCCGATTCCTCGCAAGGACGTGTTGTTGAACAACATGTCGGGTTGTACGCTGTACAGCGCCCTAGATCTGGTAGACGGATACTACCAGATCCTGATGCGGGAGAGTGGCATTCCTCTCACCGCAGTGAACACCCCGAGCGGGATGCTCTGGGAGTGGCAAGTGATACCACAGGGGCTATCGAATTCCCCAGCGACGTTCAATCGCTTGGTCACACAACTGTTTAGACCATTGCGTACGTTCGTACAGACCTACTTTGACGATATATTCGTCCATAGCCGTGCCGAAGACGGCCAGACGGCTATTGAGGTGCATCTGAAGCACCTCCGTCGAGTGCTTGAGATCATGAGAGCCAACAAGCTCTATGCCAACATCGACAAGTGCGTCTTTGCAGCTGCGGAGATAAAAGTCCTCGGCTGCTTTGTCAGCAGGGTCGGCGTACGCGCCGATCCAGGGAAGGTCAAGGCCATAGCGGCTTGGCCGACCCCGAGGTCACAGAAGGACCTCCGGAAATGGTTGGGCTTAGCCAACTATCTTCATAAGTACAGCGCAGGGTACGCTGAACTTGCTCGACCCTTGTCGGATCTCTTAAAGAAGGATGCCGACTTGGTCTGGGAGCAACAGCACCAGGATGCTTTTGATAGCATCAAGGCGAGCTTACAGCAAGCGCCTGTCCTGGCCTTGTCGGCCGAAAACAAGTCATTTAGCGTCGTCTGTGACGCTTCTGACTATGCAATAGGCTGTGCATTATTGCAGAAGGACGATGAAGGATACGAACGTGTCATCTCCTTCCAGTCCAGGCAGCTGAAGGCTGCCGAACGGAACTATCCCGTTCATGACAAGGAGCTACTTGCAATGAAGTACGCTCTTGTCAAGTTTAGAGTTCATCTCTTGGCCACGAGGCCCTTTGTGATCTACACTGATCACGCGTCCTTGCGGACTGCCACCAACTCGCCGCATCTGTCGCAGCGGATGGCGAGGTGGCTGTCATTCTTCGCGGAATACAACTTCCGCGTTGAATACAAGCCGGGCAAGCTTAACGTGCTTGCCGATGCATTGTCGCGTCGACCTGACTATAAGCTAGCTCATGTCAGTCGGGTCACGACGGATCTATACGATCGGATACGCTTGGCGTATCAAGGGGACGAGAACTACACACCACTGGTGCAGTTCTTGTCCGATGGCAAGGACGCCAAAGTCGACAGGCTTTCGCCTCGACAGCGGGCGCAGCTCCATCGTTATGAGCTGGCCGATGGGTTACTCCATTACAGAGTAGACCCCAGAGATCCTCCTCGGGTTGTCGTTCCAAACGACGAGGATCTGAAGTATGACATACTTCTGGAGGCCCATGATGCGCCGATAAGTGGCCATCTTGGCCGGGGGAAGACCTACCAAATGGTCTCTCAGACATTTTGGTGGCCCCGCATGTATAAGTGGGTGGCACACTATGTCAAGACATGCGAAACATGTCAGAGGGTGAAGCCTTCGGGCCACGCCTCGGCTCCACTGCAGAGCCTACCAGTACCAGCGGACTGCTGGAAGTCGATGAGTCTCGACTTCGTCTTCGGCCTGCCGGCCGATGACAGGGGCAACACCGGCATATTAGTGTTTGTCTGCCGTTTGAGCAAGATGGTGCATCTTGCTCCGGTACGTGACAAGGTCACCGGGAAACAAGCTGCACAGCTGTTCCTAGATAGCGTGTTCCGCTATCATGGTCTACCAGAGACCATAGTCTCGGACAGAGACCCGCGTTTCACGGGTGCGTTCTGGGACACCCTGTTCCAATTGTTGGGAACTAAGTTGACGGTGTCAACTGCGGACCATCCGCAGACGGATGGTCAGACGGAGCGCGTCAATCGCGTGCTCGAAGATACTCTGCGCAGTATCTGTGCGGAAGCACCTCGATCCTGGTCGGATCAGCTTGCTATGGTTGAGGTTGCACTCAACAATGCGGTACACGCATCAACGGGGTTTACCCCGTTCTACTTGAATGGGTTACGACACCCCCAGGTGCCGCTAACCTTGCGGGGAGGCACCGTGGCCTCCATCGTAAGTGGGGGAGAGGCTCGGAAAGCCTTTTCCTCCGAGGTCTCTGCAATAGAGCCCGAGTCTTTAAAAAGACAGTTGTCGTCGTTTATAGACAACAGGCTGACGCTAATCAGCCGGGTTAGAGACGCAATGGCGTCAGCCCAAGACAAACAAAAGGAGTACTCTGACACAAAAAGTAGAGGAAACTTAAACGTGTTTAGGAAAGGGGACTTAGTCCTACTAGACACTAAGAACCTACCGCTAAAGGTGGTTAGCTCTGTTGAGAGCAACAAGTTGAAGCATCGCTTCATCGGACCCTTTGCGGTCCTGGCCAGACATGGCGCGGCGTATACCATTGACCTCCCAAAGTCAATGACGACGCACCCGACGTTCTACGTGGGGGCGTCTTAAGCGGTATCACGATCCGCTGGGTCTTCCTTCTCGGACGGAGGAAGCCCAAGGTGAGAACTCACCTCCTCGAAACAAGACTGAGTCCTCTGGACAACCGGAGCTGCCGGTGTCGAAGCCTGTGAATAAAACGCAGGCTGGTACCCACGCGAGTCATACGAATGGTATGACAGTACCGAATGGGAAGAGCTTGAGTAAGAGCTATACCCATAAGCCGCAGGGGTACGAATACCCCTGCGGCTCATAAGAGGGCATCCGTCCATGCACCTCATGGCTTAGAGTCTCTAAGCCTCGACGGAGCCCCTTCAGGTCAGCAGCCGGAGCTCGGCGGTCAACGCGCCCCTGGAGCTCATGAGTCTCACGACCAAGAGCGTCCAAGTCCTGGCGAAGGACCTCAAGGGCCCCCGGCTTGCCAGCCTGAGAGGCAGCCTGACCACCAGGTCCAAGCCCAAGGGCTATCTCAATCGCATAAACGCGATCTCGAAGCTGACGGACCTCGTCGCTTAATAGGGACCCCACAGAGTCCCGACCCGAAGTTGAGGGTCCAGAAGGATAAGGCTGAGAAGGGGCCTCGTACTTAAACGCGTGCGAGAGCTCCTCCTGCCCTCCTTGACCAGAACGGCGAGCTCCACTACCATGTGGAGCGGGTCGTCCAGGAGCGGCGGCGCTCTGGGAAACGCCAGCTGCTTGTGAAGTGGCGGGGTTACCCCTCGTCACAGAACTCGTGGGAGCCGGAAGACCGGCTCCGGGTTGACTGCCCGAAGGCTGTTGAGATTTGGGATCAACAGCCGGGGCGTAAGTAGTCCGCGGCTTCTTAGCCGCCTTACGGTGTACGGTCCCTGGGTTGACGGAACCGTACCCGCGCTCATCCTGAGCGCTGGACTTAGACTGCTGTCTAAGTCCCTCCATGACGGAGTGGAGTTGCCGCTTAGTGACTAAGTGGGCAAACGCGATGCGAAGATCGCGCTGGTCCAAGACATACGACAGCAGGCGATCTTCCCGGAGTTCTTTTAACTCCTGAACTATGAAGTTCTTTAGAGAAACCCATCTCCAGAACAGGTCTTCTGCCTGGGCCTGGGTTGTGGTGTTCTCGGGCTGTACCCAAGGGTACCCCCACACGGGGAAGAGCCCACCACGGTCTTCCGGTTTCTTACGGAGACTTGTGAATTCCTTAAGAGGAATTCGGTGTGGCGCAAGCAGCACACACCTAGCAGCCTCGATGTCTCTGACAAAGAGTGGTTCGTCCTGAACCAAGGCACGCTCATAGGCGCCACGCGAAGTGCGCCCATGGTTAAGACCACGAGGGGCCTTGAGGTACTCCAAGAACATTGGAGACCCAGACCCCGCATCCGGTGGGTAATATCCGCGAGGATACACCGGCGTGGGAGGCACAGGAGTGCCTTGCAGTTGAGCAGCTTGATAGCGCTCCTGCTGCTCATCGAAATCATTGGAGATCTCTCGGGGCTCGGAGACAGCCCCCTCCTCTTCCTCCTCGTCTAAGGAGTCGAACAGGGATTTGAATCCCTTTGCGATTGAAGGCTCTGACGTAGGAGAGCCAGGGGCTGCGCGCTTCTTAGCAGCAGCAGCACCCTCACCAGCCCGTTTTGGAGAAGCTACTTTCGCAGCTTGGGCTCGAGCCTTACCTTCCGTTAAGCTAAGGTTCTTGGCAGGCGAGCTCGTCGAAGCTGGCTTTGCCTCAGATGATTCAGTATCATCAGCAGGAGCGTCCTGTGAAGGAGCGTCCTGTGCAGGACCGCCCTGTGAAGGAGCATCCTGAGAAGTAGATGGATCCTTGGCGGATCCAGGAGGGTCCCCGTCGGACTCTGATCCCGTGGTCATAGGGATGTTAAACTCCGGGGACTCAGCCCCAGGACTGTGGTCCCAATAGGCAAACCGAGGGTTCGGCCTATTGTCGGGCGACAAGAAGCACGGGCTCCCTCCTTGTTTGGCAGCAGCTGCAGTACGCTTGCTGGCTTCCTTGCGCGGAACGGCCTTGTCTTTCGACTTGGCCTTGGAAGTCTTTGACCTCACCTTCTTGGGCATCTTTAAAGAGGTTGACGTGGAAACCTCGGGTGCTTGGCACGAAAGCAAAAGGCTTAATGAAAGCCTCAAAGTCACAACGGTGGCTCGTCGATGGGTATATACAAAGGAAGGGAAGAGAGCGGTGCTCTCTTCCTAACTCCTCATTGGTTGGGGGTGTTCCTAACCTAAGTGGGGGGAATGTAACAGGGTTACATGAGGGGTACCCCAGAAAGGGTACCGCCTCTAGAAGTAGATATACTTCTGTGAGTGGTGTGGACCACACTACTGCCACGTGGGTCTAGGTGGCTGAGGGCCAACCAATCGAATTTGACCTACCTTTTATATGCATAATTAGGAGTTTGTATTACAGGCCAAATGGACCTAATTAACTATAAATATAAATCAGTCTAAAATCTACTGTAAACTGGCTATTAAGTCCCCCCAGACCAGGGACTAGTGAACCGTCGTTCACTTAGACTTTGTATACTCGTAATAGCACGCTTCCTCAAGCAAGGTACTCGTGTGACCCCATCACAATATGGTGTTAAGCTAGCTAGTTGCCGTCAGTTTTTGGAGTGAGGAGGACACGCGTCCTCCTCGCCATTAACACCCTCGGCAATATATATGCTACTTATTAAGTGCCCTTATAAAGTAAGATGTGTGAAGCTTTTCTATTGGCTCCATAGTTGACCAATCAAAATTAGTTCTTAACACTCCCACTAAAAGTTCAAGCACATCTATAGTATCCCTTCTGTGGTCGCATATGACTTGCCTTATCCTAAATCAAGTTGCGACCTTTCCTTAAATATCATGTGATCCTACATTTCGCAGGATTATATTACAACAATTATTGGCTCTTAATAGTATGCACATCCTTTCTTATCCTATCATTTATCGCATATGAAATGTCCTTTTCTAAATCAAGTTGTGACCTTTCAAAAATAACATGCGACTCTTCGTGTCACGACCTTTTGCAGATTAGGCAATCCAAAATTGGTGGTTCCAAATAGAGTTTGCGTCACTCAAATTTAGTGACACCACTATTCCCATGACCTATTCCCTAATTTGTAACACCACAAAATTTGTGTCCCATCAAATACTTTATTCCTTATGGTTTCTTATTTTCTTATGTTTTCTGTCTCTTAGTGCCCTGCTCCAAAGCACTTGCCACCAGTTCATCACTCTCAAATTTGCTCTATTAAGTTCTGGTTCGACTAAGCGCCTCTGGCCGCTTTCAAACCCTTCGGGGGGGGCTACGACAAACACAGTTAAAAAGCCCAGGAGCAATCCTGTGGCACCACCATCCAGAGTCTGGGAGGCGCTAGAGCACAGTTCTCCAAGATATGGCTGGGGCTTGCCCCTCCCTTCCCAGATGCGGTCAATGGTCGGCTCTTGCTGTGCTTGCGTCATGTTATCATGGCGTGTCGTAGCCTAATCATTAACCTTTGAACTTTACGCAATGAGAGTTAACCAATATCATAACGTTACGTCTTATTGTTCATTTAACCGCATAAGGCTTTATCCTTGGTGCACTTCAACTTAAGAAGTATCTTTGAACTTCAAATTGAGCCAGATAGCTTTGGATATGCCACATGGCGGATCTTTAATTTCAAAGTATCTTTTGATCCATGGCCAAGACAGTGCACGAACCCCAAACCTTATTGCGGTAAGGGGAGGCTTAGGTCCTTAACACCCATAAGACTTCTAAGGTTTTCAAACTAATACCGTGCTATACACGGGGAAGCTCTGGATTGAATACAACTAGGCGTTATGAAATATATGTAATGCTTGTAACAATTCGAGGTACATGAATATCATCGAGAGTAAGTGACACACCTACATCTTAAAATTCTCAGCAACAAGATAATAAGTATGTTATCGCTGCAAAATGCGATTGAAAAAGATTAGCGGGTTGAGAACACATTAGTAGTCGCTGCCGGATTCTATAGCTTCTAGGCGCGAATTCTCCTGTATTGCATCTTGCCGCGGAGTGAAATACTTCAGTAAACTTAGCGATAACGGCTCCATAAGATGCAGCTGACACAGTGTTTTCACTCGAGTGACAGCGACGTAAAATGACGAACGCTGAGGAGAATGCCGTGTTGAATGCCGCAATGGACCAAGAATAATCTTTATCACTGTTAGGCCCTGGCATTTTTCACTGAAGAGAGCGAAAGCAGGAACTAAGGGGACTTGTTTCACAACCACAGTGAACGAACGCTGAGGCATGATGATCTTTACATTTCTCTAAAATTGAGTTACCAAATAGCTATATATTATGCTGCCCAGTTCATTGCTTGTGTTTCTTTCCGTGGCGAGTGTCGGTGCGAGTGCAACCACTTAATTACGAACGGGTCTATAAGTTGCGGGTTTTTCGCGGGATTATCACAATATCTGTTTAAACCCGTGCGGTTCAGACAACATTCCTGGGTGATTTGGGTTTTGATGTTGCAGGTAGCCGCCACAAGTAACATTCACTGGGACCTTTTAAATATCCAGCGGCTATCTAAAACTGCAGGTTCGATGGTATCAATGATGTATTAAACCTATCACTTAGAATATTTTGATATATTGCATATATAAGAAAACAGAAGAATAACCCCCTCTTGTCAAGAAATGTCAAAAAACATATTAAATGTATCAGTCTTTGTTTTTTGACAAGTTCTATACATAGCAACTGTATTGAAATTTTATTTTGGGTATCCGTTATATAATATTCCAAAGTTATTTTGGGTAGAATGACCTCTCTGTAGAAACTCTGGATTAAAATCCAGAGAATTGAGTTTGAGGCAGTGCCTTCGTGAGGGCATCTGCTATCATATCATTTGTGTTGCAGTATGATACTACAATTCTTCCCTTATCATGAATTTCTCTAGCATATAGCCCTTTAATATCAATATGCTTTGTTGATGTATGATTAGCTGGGTCTTTAATAATACTAATCGCTCCCTTATTATCACACCAACATACCATTGGCTGAGTTTGTTTATATCCAAGTTCCTCTAGTAATACCCATAGCCACTCGCTCTCCTTGATCCCTTCGCTAGCAGCTATTAGCTCTGCTTGCGCTGTGTGGATGCTCATAGTACTTTGCCTTGAGCTTTTCCAAGTAATACACGCATCAGCCATAATACTCACATACCCAGTCACTGACTTTCGGTTTTCATTTGCATTCGTGAAGCTCGCGTCCGTGTATAGTTCATATATTACTTCCTTACTTTTTCCGTCAAATATGAGACCATATGTCGACGTTCCTTTCAGATACTTTAGTACTCTCTGGGCTGCCTTGTAATGGCTCTTATTATAGCATGACAAGAACTTACTCAATTCTCTGACAGCATTTGCTATATCAGGGCGTGTACCACGGACAAGGTACATCAGTGACCCCACTAAATCCCTATAATCAAATGGCTGGGCTGATATTTGTTCTGGGGTTAACCTCTCCTCTTTCGCAAGTACTACACTTTTGCTTGTGGTGTCGGCTCTGAGCTACACTCAGTCATTTCAAACTTTTGCAGTAAGTTCATAATATATTTATTATGAGACATACTGAGAATCTTATTGGTCCGATCGCTCTTAATTTCCATTTTTAAGAGATAGTGGACATCACCTAAGTCCTTCATAGTAAATCTTGAAGCCAATTGGGCTTTAACCTTTTGCATCAATATCATACTGCTGGCAGCGATAGTAATATCATCCGCATAAACACAAATGAGTACTATATGAGTTACTCCACTTACCTCCCACTTTTGACGGTACAAACAGTACTCCTTTTTGCACCGACAAAACCCTATGCTAACCAAGAACTTATTGAGGAGCGCGTACCATATACGCGGAGCCGGTTTGAGTCCATACAGACTCTTCTTGAGTTTGCACACGCTAGACGCGTCACCATGCCTAAACCCATGTGGTTGTTGCATATAATATCCTCAAATAGCGATCCATTGAGAAACGCCGTAGAAACATCCATTTGATGGACATGTAGATCCCTTATTGTAGCTATCGCCAATAATAATCGTAGAGATTCATATCTCGCTACTGGTGAAAATATCTCATTAAAATCAACACCTTGTGTTTGTGTATTTCCCCTTACGACTAACCTTGCTTTGAAGCGCTCAACTGTGCCGTCTGGGTTGTATTTTACATCAAATACCCAGTGGCACCCTAGTATTTTACGCCCTTTGGGTAAAGTTACAATATCCCATGTATTATTAGCTACTAAAGCTTGATATTCAATCTGTAAAGCATTCTCCCACTGTTGGGCATGCGGTCCTTTTCTTGCTTATTTATTGACCTTGGAATTGGTATCACTTTTGTACTAATTGTGACAGCGTTGATTGATACAACATAGTCCCTGAGGTGGGAGTTTGGTCTCCTTTTGCGACAGCTTCGTGGGATATGTGGTGTAGCGGGATCATCAAAATCTGCGAGATAGCTAGATCCAACTTCCCACCAATGCCCGGACACCGACTAACGAAGAGGGTCCTCCGATGATCCGTGATCTGCTGAACTTGCTCACCTTGTGTACCCGTCGGTTGGGCTGGATCTTCCTCTCTTGGTGACTGCTAAGTTGTTCGATCGGTGTTGGTTGAACGTCTTGGCGTGACGTTGGGGTCGTAGAGTGGCGTGGAAGTCTTCACACCACTCGCCAGTAGTAGATCCGGAGTCCAAGCGATTATATCGAGCTTGGATCCGGCGGCCTAGATCTGGATCTGGCCTTGTAGTAATTCCTTTAGTGTTGATTTCCCTTTACGCGGGGTCCTTTGATTGCTTGGCGCTTCCTATAGCGCGATCTTGATCGTTGAGAAACCGAAGATCTACCGGCTAAGCAATTAATACCGGGATCTTGGATCTGCACTTAGGGTAAGATACTAGGAGGTTGGATCTAGCCAATATATTATCTAGATATTGTCAACCACCCTAGATCTATACACCTAAATCGCTATTAATACCGTAGGGCCAATATAGTTCCCGTTTCCAGGCGCGTAGCGAAGCATTTGTGTCGTACGATGCAAATTCGGTTCTGATTTAATGTTAAGACCTATCCCATCCTGTATCCTATCCTTAACGACACATCGACTGATTACGCTATCCTGATCCTTGTCCTTTCTTGTCCTCACCATCATAGCAGTCGACATCCTTGCAGATCACCCTGGATCTGAACCATAAACATTAGATCACTAGTCGCAATGTTGTGATCTGGCCTTCTCCTTTCTCCAATATCGTAATCATCCCCCGTAATATCCAGATCACACGTCTCCCGAGTCAGATCATGCCTTAATAAGGCTAGATCATGCTGATCCAATTCCAGATCGGCTAGATCTCCTTGATCTCCTTGATCTAGGGTTTCCATGCATGATCCAGTGGTAATACTTCGTGATAATCGTAATCATAACGCACCCAAGCTTAATCCATGATTGTTAATCCCCAATAATCATCCAGCCTTACCGTAATATATCTCGATCCTGGATCACTCGGATCCGCCTATGGATCTAGGTCCACAAGCCTTGATCCAAGTTCCCTAAATGGAACCTGATATGCGAACCGATCTAGTCTTCACGGATGTAGATTATAGCCTAGATCCAGACATCTAGACTTAGATCACCAGTTTCCACAGTGTATATAGACACACTGCCACACCCATCTCGTAATCACGCCAGTCCCACATCATCCATATCCTTATGTGATCCTCCCAACCCTTCGGACCTGGGTATATGTATAGATCGTATGTCAATACATCTATCACGTCCCACCCAAGGTGTCAATAATCTCCATCAATCTTATCCATCAACTGGATCCACCACCAGATCCACCCACATCAGCTCGTCATCTACTCCAATCACATCACGTCAGGTCCGATCACGTCCAAATCGGATCTTTCCTAGATATTCCAATGCCAAATCTTCCAAATCCACTTCACCACAGCCGCCACCTGGTCGTCAGTTGTAGTTGCACAACAACTTCACTGTGTTCATTCTTCAAATCACCTCGCCGTTCGTAAGCTTCCCCCACTTCCTCACATATGCTCATCATGTCGGATCACGATCACGACGGATCACAACATGGATCTGGCCACCATGATCCTCCTTCGCCTCGATCGGAGATCGGCGGCCCAACCGGAGACACGGCCGAGGATCACCGTCGATCCATCGCCACCCTACGCCGTCGAGTGTTGCACTTAAGCAATGAGCTCCGGCAGGCCACTCGTCGAGCGGATGAAGTCACGGATCTGAACCGTGAGCGTATCTGCTCCCTCGAGTCTCTCGAGATGATGTGTGCCAATCAGGGCCGAGAGATCGGGCACTATCGGACCGAGGTTAATCGCCTCCGAGATGAGCGTGACAACCTTCAAGCTTCGCTGGTGTCTGATCGCGTTGTCAGCATGGAGCCACCATCCGCGGCGCCGGAAATCCTGGCCTTGGAAGCCCAGATCGCCGACCTCAATCATGGTCTCGATCGACGGATTGATGAGATCCGCCACCTAGAGGCTCACATCGACGATCTGGCTCGGGATCGTGGCAATCTGGAGTCTACCATCCACCATCTCGCCTCAGAGATGGCACAGGCAGGTGGGGAGATTCTGGATCTCCAACAATCCAACCGCGATCTGGATCGAGAGCGGGAGGATGCCGAATCCACCCTATCTGCGACGGAGGAGAGTCTGCGCAGGACCCGATCTGAACTGGATCGAGTTGAAGCGGAGCTACTGTTGTCTCGATCCGATCGCACTGATCGCGGATCTTCGGATCCTGATCCCCAGTCTCGGCAGGCAGATCCCCTACCTACGGGACTTACCCAAGCCGATCCCGACCAGATCGTTCAGGAGCGCAACTCCTTACAAGACCAGATCCGTGCGCGGGATGCTGAGATCTTGTCGGCGCAGCGGACGCTGGGGTTATTGCAGTCGGATCTGGCAGCCCACCGGGCCAGATCGGCTTCAGATACGACCTGGCTGCAGACGTTGGAGAGTGATTTAACCCGTGCGCGTCATGATGTAGAGGTAGCCCAGAAGGCTTATGCGGATCGGGAGCGTACCATCACTGAGAATCAGGCTCAGATCCGCACGCTTTCTCGAGATTTGGGCAAAGTGGTCCGTGAACGGGATGCCATCCGTCATGAGTACACCGCCGCCTTCCAACGCCTCACATCCATCTCGGCCACAATCGGGGCGCCTCCTCCTCAGACCCAATTGCGTCTAGATCCTGGATCCGACACGGATCAGCCCGGATCTCACGCTCTCCTTCTGCGGAGACTTCCGGCAGCGAGGATCAGGACGGTGACACCTCCAAATCCAAGCGATCTCGCAGCAGATCCAGCTCGCCTTCCCCTTCGCGACCTCAGAAGAAGCGATCTGTTCCTCTCAAGGCGGAGGATGCGTCCATGGACGAAGAGGACGAATCCGAGTTTGATCTGCGTGGGGGATCTGCTGGAGGAGGATCACCCTCCCCAGATCAAGCATCAACCCCGCCCTCCAAAGATGTCGAACTCAGTCGATCATCAGGCGAACTGATTGAGGTTGGATCCGGATCCGATGAGGAGGAGGAGGAGGAGGAGGAGAACGCGGAAGTGGCCGATGACCTCTATGAGGCTCAAACCTTGATGGCCATTTCCCAGTCCCGATCTGAAGCCCGTCGTCGAGATCATGCGTCTCCCCAACGTCGGTCTGCAGGCGGATCCGGCGGATCCGGCGGATCTCCAGGTGGATCCGATGGATCGAACTCCGATGCGGGATCCGGAGATCAGGACAACGGATCTGGTCCTACAGGCGGATCTGGTCCGGCCAATCCGCCCCCTGGACGCCAGCCTCCTCGGATCACTTTCGTCCCTCAGGTTCCATTCCCTGAGGGTCGTTGTATACCCGGTCGGCGGATTGTCCGGGTCATGGCCGCCGCCGACATAGATCCATGGATTGAGTCCCGGTTGGCAAATCAAACCTTGATTGCCATGACCGTGAACTTCCTATTCCCGATCCTGCCATTCCGGCCCGACTGGATCTTCCCTCATCGGCCGACGATCTACACATCTCCGACGGCCCCAGCCTTCTGTGGTCATTTGATCACAGAAGCCAACGTGAAAGCACTACAAGCGGCGGAGCCTTGGCAGGTGATCCGGAACACCTTGCCTCCGATCTCCTTCGAGGCCGATGTTGGTGGCCGGCTTGGGATCTTCATCCGACAGTACCGTGATTTCGAGGCTTCGGAGCTGATCGCGTACTGGGAATCGACACACAAGTTCCCAATCACCGCGGCCATGATCGCGCAATCGCCGTGACTGGGATCTTTCGCTAAACAGCGTAACAATCGGAGATCTCACGCAGGCAATAGGTGGAAGTGCATGTTGCTCACGCTGATCCAAGCCATGATCGAAGGTTGGTGTGATCTGGATCTGCTCCTAGATCCATTCTTCCTCCACTTCCCCAAACGGACTGACGAAGTGGGATCGAAGCCAGACGTGCAAATCAGGCCGATCCGCAGCTTAATCGCCGGGAGCCCACCGATCTGCTGGAGGCGTTAGCGGAGGCCGAAACAGCATATCCCTGGCGCAACCACTATCGGGATCACACTACAGATCACCCTGCGCGCCATCTCCCTCGTCTGGATCGCAAGTTCTTCGGTCTTCAAGTGGCGCAACCACCGACCAGTAGCTAGATCGTAGTGATTAGCTCTCGTAAGTGATTTGTCTCCTTTCATAACATCCTTCAATATATGTCCGGTGATCTTGACTTGTATGCTTCCCATTTACCTCGATTCACTCCCATAGAGTCATGACCGACCTCGATCAACTAGGATCCTTGGATCTCGAGACTTGGTCTTCCATTCTCATCGTATTCAATGTATATATGCATACCTGTTTCACCGATCTACATCCCCATGTAGATCCTTCAACCGATTTCACCACGACAACAACCAGCTTGTTGTCGTTGATTGTGACCTCACGACTCCTCGTGAGATTGCATCACACCGAATCGATTATGATTCGTGCGATCTCGCAGAAACTCATGTAGCAGAGCGCCACAGTTGAGATCTGCTTCATCCACCCAAGTTGGATCATCATACCCTCGCCAGTGTACGAGGAATTCTCGGTAGATCCGTCCATATCTCGTTCTGATCTCATATCTGTGATCTTCTCCACTTCATATTCATCAGGATCGCGATCTTGGATCCAGCTGTCCCCTGGTAATAGATCTTCATCAAAATCAAGACGATCTTGACTTCCCACATTGAGTCGCATTAGTGGTCGATCTGGATACTCTTTCACGAGCTTTAACTTGTTCACGTGTACCATAGGGAAAATGTGATATCCGGATCCGGCGATCTCCAACTTCACCGCATGTTCGCCGACTTTCTCCACAATCTGGAATGGTCCATGCCACAAGTGTGCTAAATTCTTAGCGTATCCCTCTTTCACTCGATCCAGATATACCCACACTCGAGATCCGACCTCGATCTGATGCGAGCGGATCTCCTGGTTGTGTAGATCCGCTCGATCTGAGATCGCCTCTCGCAGTCGTTGATTAACTTGTTCCCGAACCTGTTGATAATACCGTTGGATCTGATACCTCCATCGCCGTGGATCCCGATCATGTCTTCGCGTACTTCCCACCGGGATCACCGCTTCCAAAGTGGATCTAGGATCCCACCCATGTACCATATAAAAGGTGTTTCTCCTCGGATCCGATCATGTGCGGTGTTGATCGCGAAAGTAATCCTCTCGGCATACTCGTCCCAATCTCGTTGATCCAGATCCTGCACATACATCTTAATCGCCCGAGTTGTGGTTTGGACCATGCGTTCTGCAGATCCGTTAGCTTGGGGCCGATATGCCATCGTGGCACGTTGACGTTGACCCAAGATCTTATTGAACGCTCGGAAAAAGTCGGACATAAATCCTGGTTCACGATCATGCCTAATCGCTTCGCTGGCCCCAAATCGTCGGAAGTCACATTCCTCATATGACTCGGCGACGGTCTTAGCAGTTCTTGACGAGCTGGCTTTCGCGATCACATATCCCGAGAATAGATCTTCGAAGATCAACAATTCTGTATTCCCTTTGTGCGATCTGGGTAAGGACGGGATGTGATCCATAGCTATGATCTGGAAAGGATACGTTGCCTGAAGATTACCTGGTGACTCTCCTTGGATCCGAGGTTTACTCTTACCAGTCTCGCAATCCACACATTCGCTCACGTATCTTTGGACGCTCCTATACAGACCTTTCCAATGGAAGTGATCACGGATCCGCTGATAAGTTCGACCGATCCCTTGATGTCCACCTTCTAGGCTCACATGGTAGTGATGTAGTATGTCCTGATATAGAGTTTCCGGGATCACTAGTCGCATCAGCTTATCTCGATCTGCATCCGTCGGTCTTGTAGAAGGGCAGTAGAACAGTAGATCGTGGTGATCCAAGTCATAGTCGGCCGCCAGATTAGCATAGGATTTGGCTTCTTGTTGAGTCAGATCTTGCAGATCCCCATTTAGATATTTATTCAATCCCGAGATTCACGCCTCCTCGTCTTGGGCCTGTCGGATCCGATCGATCCTGAGATCTCGAACTACTTCCTCCCGCAATGATCGAGGATCTGAAGTCGTCCGCGTCGTAGATCGCGAGCCTGATCGAGTCACTACCGCCGTGATCTGGGCTGCCTGATCCGCCCTCTTGACTACCAATACCTCGTCCAATCTATTCAGCGTGATCAGATCCTGCTTATCTTCATCCGACTCAATCTTCACTCCACCTTGTCGTTGTAGCGCTGCACTAGCCAAACTGTCCGCACTGTCGTTCCAATCTCGTTTCACATGCACAAGTTCGTGATGTGGCCAGTCCCTCAGACGATCTAGAGCCCTTTGCTTGAGTAAAGACAGACCGGGTGCCTTACACTCGATCTCACCCCTGACCTGTCGGATCACCAGATTAGAGTCACCGCAGAACACCACTCGTTTGCGATCCACGGTACTTAACAGATCCAGACATAGTAACAGCCCATGATATTCAGCCTCGTTGACGGTAAGATCTTCCGCATAGGCCGATCTGGCCTGGATCACCGTCCATTCAGGCAACTTCCACAAGATCGCACTATATGCGCCACCTCCACGCTTCACGCGGGCTGATCCATCGAAGCTGACTACATACAGCTCCTCATCTGCTTGGATCACAGGGATTGGAGTTTGGATCTTCCGTCGTGGCTCTTTCCTGGGCGAGATCTGGATCAACGCTTCATCCACCATGGATCTGGACGTGATACTAGCCGCAATTACCCCTAGGATCTCTTCTTCTCCTTTAACGCATTTCACAATCTCTAATGTTCACGGTGATAGCAGTGACGCCCATTGGCCTAATCGCCCTTGTAATCCGGTCGACCTAAATAACCAGGCCAACGTGGAGTATCTAGTCAGCACCCTGATCCGGCGTCCCACCAACATGTTATATCCGAGATCCAAGATCCTTAGCAGCGCCAACACTTCTTTCTCCACTGGGCTGTAATTCAGCTCGTTCGACTTCAATGTCCGGCTCACGAAGGTGATCGGATAGTAGATCTGGTCGTACTCTTGCACGAGAGCTGCCGAGATCGCCCAATCACTTGCATATACGATCACCACAGCCTCTCGATCCATATCAAAATGACGTAGGATCGGAGTGGATGCGATCTTCGATTTGAGTGTCTCAAAGGCCCGATGAGCATGGATCCATCGTGGATCCACCTTGTCTCCATCCAGTCTTCCTGGATCTGACGGTTCCGTGGGCTTTAATGTCAGATCCGATCCTGGATCTTCCTTCAGATCTAGTTGATCCAACTCTTTATGTTCCATAATTCGCATGATCTGGATCCGCACATCATTCTTGGACATCGCGCCGAAATCGACCTCCCTCAATTCGTACAACACGGCTGCGTAGATAGCGTAGTCTTCGATAAACCGACTGTAATAATTTAAACTTCCCAGAAAAGACTGCATCGATCTCAGCGATCCAGGAAATGCTAGATCCGTTAATGCCTCTAGATCCTTGGGATTCGCCTCCAGTCCATCTTTCGAAACGCGATGACCCAGATATTCCACTTTATTCATACCCCAGAAACTCTTCACCACACTGATCGACAGATTCCGTCTATCGCACGCCTCCAGTACGGCGTCCACTCGATCGCATAGCTGATCCCAACTATCCGCTGGTATAAGGATGTCATCGATATACGATCTGCGCCCGATCACTGATGGCTTATCCGGATCATCAGCCTCTCCCACTTCGGACACATCTGTAGATCTTGGATCCGATCCAGGAGGCGGGATCCGGGTGAATCCATATAAGGCGTTGTCGATCAGACGTTGGTAGATCTGTGGCGCATTCTTCAAGCCGAACGGCATACGATTCCATTCGAATAGCCCAAATGGGGTAATGAAAGCTGAGATCGCTCGAGCTCGATCTGTCATAGTCACCACCCAGAATCCACTGGCCATATCTAAGGAGCAATACCACAGGACTTTATCCAGATCTTCCAGAAGATCGTTGATCAGGGGCATAGGGTAGACCATCAGTTGAGTAAGACTATTGACCAGACGATAATCAATACACAGCCTGATGTCCACCCCATTCTTCTTCACGATCACCACGATCGGTGAGGCCCAGGGTGATCTGGAATAGCTGATCATCTTAGCTGATAATAATCCCTTGATCAGCTCCGATAACTTCTCGCGAAATCGGGGTGCGATCTTCCTCACTTGTTAGGCGATTGGTCTAGCATCTCCCACATCAATATCACAGACCACACCTCTTGCGGCTGGAGGTAAAGCGTTCCCCTTCCCTATGAGAAGATGTCGATATTTCCAAATCCTCTGACGTAATCGTTCGATCTCCGCAGTGGTCTGGATCCCCGGATCTCCAACTTGGATATCCTCAATCTTCACCTCATCCGTGGTGGGGTTGATCTCTGGGAGGATCGCCATCTCTTGATCTACATCCTCCGCATACAGATCGTTACCTTCATGGTAATGTACCTCCGGATCCGGGGAATTGTCCCGATCCTCTGGTGACGCCTCCTGTATCGGGGCAGATAACTGTCCATCGCTTTCAGCTGATCCTCCAATCACTGGATCCAAATCATCCACCTTTACCTGATCCATATTTTGGTTTGTCACCTCGGTCCCTACCGGTTGGATCGGGGTCCGATCCTGCGGATCTATTCCCGCTGATGGTTGATCTTCGGTCGTCAACATTGGTTTTACCTGTATCTGCGAGATCCCAGGCCGTTTCAGGATAGCACGAGGTGCAGGGTAGGAGGGTCGATCCACCATCGGCTCTGTGGATTCCATCAAGATCTCATTATACTCAGATCTTCCTTCCACCGTGGCTTCTAGAGCCAGATTTTGCCATTCCATATACCGACGTGACCCCACTGAGACAAATCCTGGCATTCGGGGAATGTGATCACCCGATAGCCAGATCCCCACTCTTACATCTTCTTGCAATATGATTTCCTTGTCGCTCACGTTGGTGATCTGCAAATACCGTCTCTTCCTGAGGCCTTTTACCACCGTGGGTACCCAACGATCCCCCCGGGCGACCCAGAACTTCTCGTGATCTGGCATCCGGAGATGTAGTTGAAGTTCCACTGATTGTCCGATCTCGATCTGGATATGTTCTCCTACAGTTACCAGCCTGGCCTTGTCGCTGTAGAGATGTCGACGCCCACTAAGCTGGATCCGAACCTCATCAGGTAAACTTATAGATCCATAGGCCAGATCCAGTCGGATCCCCGCCGGTACCATGAAATCCATACCCAGGATGGCATCTTGACCTGCCAGATCTCCAACCCAAATATCAAAAAAGTAAACCAGCGATCCAGCCATCGTGATCTTGATCCGGGTTCTCCCTTCTGTCCTGTAAACACTTTCGCCAATCCCAACGCAATCTTGGATCTGGCTCGTATCGATATAGCACCCAACCTTACGAGCAAAGGCCGTATCCACTATGGACACTTCGGCGCCTGTATCTAAGAGCAAGATCCCCCTCTCATTGTTGATCTTACCAGTGATCTTGGCTTGTCGGAACCATTTTCCCGGGGCATAGTGTTTCCAATACCCCCGAGATTCTCCTGGCAAGAGATCCAGAACCTCAGATCTTCGGATCTCCTTAACCTGACTTGGCTTCCGAATTACTGGTATATCCTCTTGATCTGTGGGCTTGAACCACAGATCTGGATCCTGTTGCTTCCAATAACCCCTTATCTCTCCTAGGTGGAGGTCCACCATCATGGTCACTTCAGATCTGGAATAATCGTCCACCTGGCGGACACACGAGATTGCGACAGCACGGTTCCCATTCAGATCATATGTATTACCGCGTAGATCTGGGATCTTGCTACCTTGATCTACCGATTTCTTGTTCACAAATGCATAGATGCAAAATCTAGAACGCTCGGCTCGTACTGGATTCCAACCCGGCGAGCGTCCTAGTTTAACATCTTTTCTGCAGATTCCGGAAGCATGTCTGTATGTTTGGCTGGGTTGAACCACTGGCGGATCTGGTTGTAAAACTCTTCCATAGGACATTTTCCCATATCGTGTAGTTTTCCGCACCCCCGGCATACCAAGAGTCAGTGATCTGCCGGATGTCCTCGCTTGCCACACTTATGACAAGTGAGGTGTCTCCAGCACCCTAGATCTGAATGCTTCTTAGATCCACAGTGCGACCAACGGTTGCGATCGGATCTGCCGCTCTAGATCCGGGATCTAGGATCTAGTGGGGTCTGATCCGTCCACTTGTGGGTGATTGGTACTTGCTCGACCTTCTCCATACCAGATTCCACCTTGGGAGTGACATCCTGCTCAGCTGCCAGGTAGATCCACCGATGATTGTCCCTGTCCGAGTCAGATCCATCCGATCCGTCGGATCCGTACTCAGATTCAGACTCTACAGTCCGGATCTGTACCGCGCGGACATGTTTCGTCGTAGCTGCAGGTGCTGGATTAGTTGCCTTCTGCCGGTACTTGCTGGATCCGAATGCGGCATTCTTCTGTCTGCGCTTCGCTCGTTCACGGGCTCGTAACACTTCTTCTAGATCATCCGCGTCGGATAGTCGTAGCAGAGGCAGCCTATCAGCTAGATCTTGATCTTCCGGAGTCTCAATGTAATGATCCACATGCTCACGTCGATCCTTCGCATTACCGTCCTTGATCTTTAACTTTGCGCGTAATCCGGCAACATTAAGGCGGTAAAGATAATCGAGGGGAGATTCTTCTGGTCGGCGTCGAGCATGATAGTATTGTCTAGCCACTGATACCCTCAATCCGCAGTACTGGATTTGGAAAGCTCGAAGCAGATCCGACCATTTGTTACGGGTGGATCTGCTTAGTTGCCGATACCAATTCTTGGCGGATCCAGCCAATAGATCCGCAAAGGTCAAACATTTTTCTTCATCGGAGGCTTGATCTCACATGAACGCCGATTTCACTTTGCCAATCCACGCCCTGGCCCGATCTTCGTCTTGATCCTTCCCCGTGAACTCCTTCAGATCTGAGATCGCGGAGATCCGAACTCTCTGGATCATGGTTGATCCGGCTGATCCGGTCGTAGCGGTCGCGACCGTCGCTCGAGTAGCCGTGGGGAAGTCGATATCGTCTGGATCATACTCCCATCGAGTTGTGCTATGTTCAGATCTTACAGATTCCATATCTACATCTTCCGATCCTGGATCCTGTACCTTTGCCGCTCCTTGATCAATGATCGACCCTCGCTGTTCCGCCAGGAATCTACTCATGGCTGCTTCGAAATACTTCTGTAAGGTGCCTGATGAGGCATCTGACGTCGTAGCTGCTGTGATCTGGTCTTCGGAGGGTGGGATTGTCCTTGAGCGGCCGGATCTTGGCTGATTCCGACGCTGGATCTTGGATCGCGCCTCCAACATTGAAGTACCAGACGGTCCCAGTGACATTCGCTTCGGTCCCGACGAGAGGTCTGATTCGTCCTCGGCAGCCGATGCGTAATGTGATGAGGACGTTTGGCGATCTGTAATACTTCCCGGAGGTGATGGCACTGGATCTGTGATCTGCGGGATCTCGCCGACGAGGATCTTGAGCTTGGAGAATAGATCCTTGGTGGCAGTCTGGATCACCTTCAGATCCAGATCGAAGACATCATCCGCATCGAAGGCTCCCGTGGTCATCCCTGCTTCCTTCAACAGTCACAACAGATTCTTGACTGCTTCTAATTTGTTGGCAGTCTTGATCGGAGCTGATACGGGTTCCCTTGGATCCCCGACCTGCTTCAGCCTCAGGATCCGCATCACGCGATATCGATCCAGGAACTCGCGAAGTTCTTTGTGGTAGAATAGATTCTCCAGATCTTCGTCGGACCAACCTTGTCCCGATCTGGATCTAGGTTTAGATCCGGTTTGATCTTCGTCGTCAATCTCTGGGGCCTTCATCTTCTTCTGTGTTAGCTTCTTTTTGGGCTTCTTCTTATCGGATCTGGAGATTGGAGGATCTTTGGGTGGATATGGTGGAGGCTCGATCGGAGATCCGACCAATCTGTACGGTTCCGTTTTCGCCTTCCCTTGTTTTGTTGACGGATCTCGACGCAAGTCGAGATCCGCCGGGGTCCCCGTGGGGACCTGTGGAGGTAGAGGTTTTTCTTCTAGATCTGGATCTGGATCCAGATCACCCTCTCTTCCGTCAGCAGAGTTCCTCCTAGTGCTCTGCTGATCCGCGGATCTTGATTCATTCAGCGGCATCATCGTCGATCCGAGGTCCGATGACGCTTGTTCCCCTTGTTCAACCTTCATTTGAACATCTTCTTGAGACTCACGGTGAAATTCCGAGTCACCTACAGATCCGGGCACGCGCACCATTGTGGTGTAGCGGGATCAGCAAAATCTGCGAGATAGCTAGATCCAACTTCCCACCAATGCCCGGACACCGACTAACGAAGGGGGTCCTCCGATGATTCGTGATCTGCTGAACTTGCTCACCTTGTGTACCCGTCGGTTGGGCTGGAACTTCCTCTCTTCGTGACTGCTAAGTTGTTCGATCGGTGTTGGTTGAACATCTTGGCGTGACGTTGGGGTCGTAGAGTGGCGTGGAAGTCTTCACACCACTCGCCAGTAGTAGATCCGGAGTCCAAGCGATTATATCGAGCTTGGATCCGGCGGCCTAGATCTGGATCTGGCCTTGTAGTAATTCCTTTAGTGTTGATTTCCCTTTACGCGGGGTCCTTTGATTGCTTGGCGCTTCATATAGCGCGATCTTGATCGTTGAGAAACCGAAGATCTACCGGCTAAGCAATTAATACCGGGATCTTGTATCTGCACTTAGGGTAAGATACTAGGAGGTTGGATCTAGCCAATATATTATCTAGATATTGTCAACCACCCTAGATCTATACACCTAAATCGCTATTAATACCGTAGGGCCAATATAGTTCCCGTTTCCAGGCGCGTAGCGAAGCATTTGTGTCGTACGATGCAAATTCGGTTCTGATTTAATGTTAAGACCTATCCCATCCTGTATCCTATCCTTAACGACACATCGACTGATTACGCTATCCTGATCCTTGTCCTTTCTTGTCCTCACCATCATAGCAGTCGACATCCTTGCAGATCACCCTGGATCTGAACCATAAACATTAGATCACTAGTCGCAATGTTGTGATCTGGCCTTCTCCTTTCTCCAATATCGTAATCATCCCCCGTAATATCCAGATCACACGTCTCCCGAGTCAGATCATGCCTTAATAAGGCTAGATCATGCTGATCCAATTCCAGATCGGCTAGATCTCCTTGATCTCCTTGATCTAGGGTTTCCATGCATGATCCAGTGGTAATACTTCGTGATAATCGTAATCATAACGTACCCAAGCTTAATCCATGATTGTTAATCCCCAATAATCATCCAGCCTTACCGTAATATATCTCGATCCTGGATCACTCGGATCCGCCTATGGATCTAGGTCCACAAGCCTTGATCCAAGTTCCCTAAATGGAACCTGATATGCGAACCGATCTAGTCTTCACGGATGTAGATTATAGCCTAGATCCAGACATCTAGACTTAGATCACCAGTTTCCACAGTGTATATAGACATACTGCCACACCCATCTCGTAATCACGCCAGTCCCACATCATCCATATCCTTATGTGATCCTCCCAACCCTTCGGATCTGGGTATATGTATAGATCGTATGTCAATACATCTATCACGTCCCACCCAAGGCGTCACTAATCTCCATCAATCTTATCCATCAACTGGATCCACCACCAGATCCACCCACATCAGCTCGTCATCTACTCCAATCACATCACGTCAGGTCCGATCACGTCCAAATCGGATCTTTCCTAGATATTCCAATGCCAAATCTTCCAAATCCACTTCACCACAGATAGGAGGGACAAATACGCGCTGTCCCGCATCTCCTACTGTTTTTGTGCTTCCCACTGAGTTTTCGTGCTTGTTTGCAACCCGTGGTCGCTTTTTAGGTTCAGACACGTCTATTTCGCGGTCTCTTTTTCCTAAATCACAAGTTTCCGTGATATTTTCATTATTGACGTTAATTTCCCCTGATGGAAATGACCGTGAAATTAGTCCCTCAGTGCGTTTTCCCTCAGTACGTTGTCCCAAATTTTACATCACGTGCAATGAGGTACCTGTTTTCTTTAATATCTAATAGTCGATAACCTTTATAACTATCGGAAAGACCAAGTAATTTGCACTCTATAGCTCTTTCACTAAGTTTCTGATTGGTCCGTTTGGTCTTTGGTATATGAGCATAACATGTGCTGCCCCATATTTGCAGACCAATTCCTGTTGGCTTTGTACCAAATAGTACTTCATATGGACATTTCCCTTTGAGTCGGGCAGTTGGTATTCTATTATTAACTGCAGTCATGTATTTAGCGCCTCCGGCCACCATTTTGCCGCCATACCTGACCCTATTAACGCACATCTCACTTTGCCCATTATTGTCTGGTGTGCTCGTTCTGCGGATCCATTCTCTTCCTGAGACTCAACATTTGACTGCTGGTACACAAGTCCATCCCTTTGCAGTAGTTATTTAAAATATTATTGACAAATTCAGTACCTCCATCTGTCCTTATACGTTTTACTGTATATGTGAGTTGTTATTCCAGTTGCTTAATGAGGGTTTTAACACTTGTCCCAATCTCTTTGAGTGACTTCATCACAAAATACCACTTGTTAGCTGTGGCGTCATCCACCACTGCTAGGGCATACTTGTGTCCCATTGTGGTATACAATCCTTGAGGCTTTACTTTCCCAACGGAGTCCATATGCAACGTATGCAAGGAGTGGCCGCCTTTTCTGCTACCTTATTCCTGTATGACATCCGTCGTGATTTTGCCAGTTCACAGGTTCGGCAAAAGAAGGGTACCTTTTCCATTTCTCGTCGTAATTGCTGGGGCGCATCTTTGATAACCCTACCACCCAGGATGTTCATTAACCTGCCTTTACCGACATGACCTAGTCTTAGGTGCCACTCCTTAAGTGTTTTATGAACGTCTACCTGAGTATTACGACCGACTGACAGTACTCTCGTATTAATATCGGACTGCCTGCTAGGCAGGTAATAAACTTCATCTATTGCTACCGCAGCAAATATGAATCGGTTATTACTGTCGAGGAAGTACAAGTACTCCCCCGTTTTAGCCTGAACGTGATGATACCCTTGCGTGGCTAAATAATATGCACTGAGCAAGTTTCTACCACATTCCTTATCAAAGGCAACATTTTTTGAGATAGTACTATAGTAACCTCTGGGTTTGAGAATTCTAAATCTCACTGTTCCTTGTAACTTGGTTGATGAGGTGCCCCCGTTGCCGTACTCGAATGTGTGCGTCCGTCCTTCGCCAAGCTGGCTGAACCACCTTCTGTCCGATCTTATTGCGTGCCCAGCCCCTGTGTCAACCACCCATAGATTGTCAGTTACTCTCAGTTGCTTCAACCTCGATAAATATCCAGGAAATCTTCTCCGTACCTCATCATCAATGTCCATTGAGGTCATCGGCGCCTCATTTTCGCTGCCCTCACTCGCTGGAACAGCTTCCTTGTACTCAAATTCATCTACCTCCTTGATCGCCTTATCCAGCTGGGAGTCGAAGGCAGCAGCTTCGGCCGGAGTCCTGTCTTCGTCCTGGTTACTCAAAACCTTCTCGGTAGAGTCGACTTGGCCCCCTTCTTGACCGTCATCAGCCGTTTCTTCTTTGCAAGAGGTGTAGCCCGGATGTTCGATCGGAACAGTTTACCACCAGGTCTCTTAGGATCGCGATCCTCAGCCATCACTGGGCAGTCCTTCTTCCAGTAGCCACCTTCAAAACAGTAGAAGCACTCACGCGATTGTTGGTCGGCAGACTCTTCCTTGCTTCGTTTCTTCCCAGTAAACTTTTTCGCCACGTTGATCGTCACCGGGAGCATCTTCGTGGTCAACATGCTGATTTCCTTCCTCGAGCGATCACCAAACACTTGCCGGAGACTCACTTCAACATTCTCGATCGTGAACCACTCCTCGGTCATGTTGATGAAGCTTCCCCAAAACTTACTCGGAAGGATAGCCAACACTTCCATGCACAGCCATGCTTCCGTAATCATGTCCTTCTCAACCAGGCCTCTCATCTTCCTGTTGATGTCGTTACGGAGCTTCTTCAACTGGGCGAATAGGGTCCCCAAATTTCTCCAGTTTGACGTGGTAAGGCACTCCCACTGGCGGCGTAGCTCGATTACGCCCCCTGCATCCCCGAGCCCATACTTCTGTTCGAGCTCCTTCCATAAGTCACATGGATTCATCCTGGACACTTGATCGGACAATCCACTCAAAAAAACGTTAGGCAACGCTTGATTGAACAGGTTTAGTAGCTCTGACCGAGCCCTTGTCCAATGTTAGTGACGCCAACGCCTAGCCTTCGCCTCTTCTTGAGTGACCTCCTCACTCACCGAAATGACTGGCTTTCGGGCGTCCCATCTAGGAAGTCCATCATGACAACCGTAGCTTCGGGTTGGTCTTTTTCCAACAACCCACGCTGGTATTTTTCATCCAGCGTCTCAATGTGGGTAATCACCTTATCCCTCCACATGGTATAGTCCTCCCCAATGAACCTCTCCAGGCCCAGGACTTGGTCACTCCTAGTGTGCCCTTTTACCATGGTTACGTCCCAGTACGTATCTGACATGTTAAGCTAGCTAGTAGCCGTCAGTTTTTGGAGTGAGGTGGACATGCGTCCTCCTCGCCATTAACATCCCTCGGCAATATATATGCTACTTATTAAGTGCCCTTATAAAGTAAGATGTGTGAAGCTTTTCTATTGGCTCCATAGTTGACCAATCAAAATTAGTTCTTAACATATGAATACTGACACGTTGGGTGAAATAGCCAAAGTGATACGAACGGTAGTTCAACACGATATTTAGAATAAACATGATACTGAACCTTACAAGTAGTGGAGCGAGCGAAACGATGATTACTTATTCTGTGATGTGTATGATAGTGCAGCGAACGCGTTGCCGCGAGCGGAACGAATTCTACCCAAATATTGATACAAACTGTAATTTTAAAGATTAGGTTAGAAACTCTGCATGATCTGTGGACAAAAATGACATTTATATTGAGATCAGGATAATGTGTAGTACCGATCCAAAGAGGCTATGGCACACAGAAATGAACTCACTGAGTATCAGGTGTGGGTAAGATATCGAGTGGCGCTCCGGTAGCTTAATCTATATCAAGACGATAGACCACATCTTTCATGTGCACAAGCATGCTGGCAAAAACTGGTGTGTCACTGGACCGGAGAACATTGGGGACAAGAGGCACTAGTTAAATTCCAGAAACATTGTGCGAGCAAGAGCGCACCCGCCGTCCCAACGGCCATCAAACAGTGATTGCGGCACAAGCACCCAGACGAAGAAGAACACTATGAGAAGGAGTGGAAACGAATGTGGGGTATATTATGCAGTATCTGCATTACCTGCCTATGGATTCAGAGGAACACCGACAGGAAGAAATAACGATTGAAGGTAGTGTGCAAGAATTTTGGACCACCGGACAGCGACAACTGAAAGCAATCCCGCAGCGAGAGCGGAGAAGACCAGATAAGTTGGAAAACGGAACAAGACTGCTCCTATGTCAGTACAGCCTTGAGTGCCGACCTATAGCTAAAGTTCTGACCAAGACAAACCCAGTACAACCTCCGATTCCGAAAACGGAACCGGTGTTGTTAGCCAGGCTGAGGATCAACCAGACATCTAGTCGTCGATAAACAGACCAAATAGAATCGTCTGCCTCTCTCTCTCTAATGTGTACGAAGTAGTACCGGAACGGTGGTAGTTAAAGCTTAAAAAAAGGATGGGCAGTACATACAATAGTGTAGCCAGTCCAACCAACCATTAACTACCGCCGCATAGCGGCGGCGCTCAGCTAGTCAATATGTACAATTGGACTGGTAGTGAATGGGTCTCAGTTAGAACAGGCAAATCCGATAGCACAAAGTAGTAGAATTTGAGCATTTGCTTCATGTTGTATACTGGAAGTACTTCAGTATACATGTTCCAATCTGCCATCTCCGTACGTTCTCGCTCCCTACGCAGATTAGGCCCTCCAGTCGATGAAAGTAGAGCACAAGTGCATCAGTTGACCAGTCCGATACGACTCTACGAAGGTGGTCTCGTGTCCAGTGACCAGATGAGATAGACCCCCAAGAAACTCTGGTTCCAACTCCAAAGGTGTCAAGATGGAAGAAATATCATCGGTCAACTCACGCTCCTGAGTGTATGACATGAGCGATCGTAGTTGAACTGCTTGTGTGGCCAAGGATACAACCATCGATGACACACACGTTCGCGCCAAGAGTGTATTCTTCTCGCTCTTCTTGTCTACGCATTTTGCTGAGGCGTCCCGAGCGCTAGAGAACTGCTGCGATAGCAGCATAACCCGTTGAAGAAACTGATCCTCGTGGCCAACTTCCAGTCCTTTTTGTTGTTCAAGACGGAGGTACTCCAACAGCAGGCCACCGCCGATGGTATCCACCTTCTCACAGCTCTTCCACTGAGGGATATATGCCGACATTGGCTCCAGCTCTAACAGGAGCTGCATTAAAACATCCTTTTCATTAGCGAACAGGCATGGCATCGCTACGTGCGAAATCATACACGCATGAGCTTCTTCGTAATGACGCGCAGCCATCCAGTGTGCAATTTCTTCGTGATATTCCTGCTTCGCGACCGCCCGTACCGCCAGCGCTTCACTTATCCATTCAGTAGGTAGATTTAAACGCTGGCAAAGCTCGTCACGTCTTGAAACGTCTGACGCTAAAACGTCTGCATTACGAAAAAGCAGCTCACGGCATGTGCTCTCACGCTCAATAACATCTGAAATATTGAGTGCTACGTATACCGCATCTTCCCAAAGACCAGAGCCCTCAAGTTGCCGAATGAAGTTCTGGTGGATGTGTGATTCCCATTCGCGATCAAGCTTGTAGCCAATTGCACGCAAAACACTGTGCAAGTGCCACGACAACTCATAGTCTAGGTGGTTGGACGCTTGATTCATAAAACCACTCGGAGACAAAACTTTGCAGAGTGAGGCAGCATTTTGAATATAAAGCTTCATCAGCTCCATCAATATGTCATCTTTATCAGAATCTGTAGCTGCGAATTGCGAAAGTGAGTCAGACGCTTGTTGTTTACTGACTGCATCCTCGTAAAGTGCCATGGCGGACTTCAACGAAGTCGCGGGCCCACGCTTATACCACAAAAACAGCGCAAGACACGCTATCCACGACATACTAGCACCTTTCTGTGCAGTCAGCACTTCGGCACTTCCGGACAACACACTGTAGATAAGAACCAGAGTTTTGTCCATAAATTCCAGCGACCCAATTTCACTCCATTGTACCATTTGTGCCTCCATCAAGCTTCGAAAGTCGGAACTTTCGTATGACGCGGCCTGTGCAATCAATGTTGCCAAGCGAAAGTCACCACAATCAATTGCCATATCTGACGCTTCCGCAATTCGGTGCTGGCACAAAAGATGAAGCACCCCTTCTGGGCTGGAATTGCCATCAAAGGTAGCATCTTTCAGCGCAATCTCAAACCACTGAGAGATCGCTTCGCGGCGCAGGTCTACAGTTTGAAAACTGTCGAGGGTTTCTATTTCGTTGGGGTCATCCTGTGACGCGAGAGGGTAAAACACAGAATCAGGTGGAGCATTCATCTTGGCGCCATGTTCTTGACCCCACAAAGCCTGAACCAGCTTCCAAAGCAGCAAAGTGCGTTTCTCAAATGATCCACTCGCTGTCGTGCTAACTCTACTCTCTGCATGGGCGACGTACTTGTGCAAGCAGCTCATCAATGGCTCATCAACGGGAAGCGCATACGGGGCTGGAACCTCAGACCCGTCTCGGTCGATAAAATCGTTTGGGTTTCTAACCTGTGAGGTGAACTCATAATGCAGTTTTAACCCATCATGGAGGTCTGTCTTGCGCGTTTCAGAAAGATGAAGCGGAAACTCGATGGAAACGTGACGGCTTTTGTTTTCCACATCCAAGTATTTCTCTGAGCGCGAAACTACCTTTCCCAGGTTTACCAGCTCGCCATTTGGGCCCCATGAGCAACGAAACGAGCGGGCCATGAACATACCACCATCGACTTGGTTGCGTACAACTTTCGCTTGTTCCTGATTTGATGTTTGCAGCATCATTTGATAAGTCGTTGATTTATCCCACGACGGTAAACATTCATCTTTGCTAACACCAAGCGGCTTTAGTATATATGGAATCACAGGAAACACCTCGCTGGTAGGTCGCTGGCATTTCTTCGTCGCTACCACTTCTTCCTCAGCGTTAAGGTCCACACGTGGTTCCAACTCAGGTCCAACATTTTCCAAGTCGTCAGGCATTCCAACCCACTTGGTACTGACAGCAGAAGGGGGCTGGTGGTCTCCAAATGAAGCAACGATATTACTGCTCTTCACCTCGCCTCCATAGATACCGGACTGACGAAACAATCTACTACGGTCGACTGAGAAGGGTAATTTTCCTCTACTAGCCACTGGTCCACGGATCAATGACGGCTTTCGAGGTAACTGGGCGAGGTCCAGCTCCTTGTTATTCTCATCGTTGTGGCCATCCATGTTGACATCGTCATCATCATCATCGTCATCGAGGCCATAGCGACTAAAATGCTCGACGCGGAACCGCCAAATACCCTTCTCAACGGAATAGTCGAGAAAGCTAGCACCAATATCTTGCGTACGCTGCTTCACACGATCTTTGTATTTATCGGAGGAACTCGATTTGCGTGGCGGGAAGATGCCTTGAAGTTCAACAATTGCAGGTTTGTTCAGACCTTTGCCGAGCTCATGCTTCTTTTCATCGTCCCTGTACACAATCACTTCTTTCTTTTCAAAGTACACTAGTTCGTCAAGGTCGAGGTCGCGCACATCGGTCTTACCGAGCCACTCAACAGCACCCAAACCACGGCAGCCAACAGTGAATTTTACCACTTGCGACAGTTCGTGGTCGGTCATAGCCTGCAGGCGTTCATATGACGGAATAGTGTAGTAGTCCTTGTTCTTTAAGATAGGGCACGATGATGACGCAGGCGAAGTGCGACGCGTATCGCTCGATTGAGCGGCTTTGAGCAGATCATCCTCGTCTCTACTGGCTGAGGCCAAGTATTCATCATATGTCATGAAACGCTTAGGTGGTACCGCTTCGTTATTCGGTTGTACGTCAGGCTCATTGACCAAAGAAGAAATCGATCCATTTTGGTCGTCACGCTTCTTGTCCTCGGCAGGATTTTCAATCACAACAACGTCGATGGAGTCTCCTTCTTTCAGCTGTAGTTCTTCGATAACGCTTGCATCATGAATAATTTTACCCTTCAAAACCAACTCAATATCAAAGATCGAGGGCGCCGACGACGCACTGCTCTCACGGAGTAACTGCTTTACTTCACTCCTTGCTTGTTTTACCGTCTGGCTCGGATACAGACGCAGCGAAAAGGTCTTTTTGTTAGTCTGGTTGCAAAAGCTGACGCTGTACTTGCCGTCATCACTAGGTTTCAATAGCCTGCTTCGAGCACTTCCAATTTCGTGAAGGTCGACGCGTTCGTTATCAATGATCGGTACAACGGACACGTGAGAACTTGCTCCGCTCCCTCGGGTAGACGATAGGTCGCCCTTGTTAATCACCAGCTTCTTCGTAGCAGAGTTGCGGAACAGAGATGACGTGAACTTGAATTCATCTTCTTTGGTACTGTTGTCGCCATTAGACACTAATCCGGCTCGGGGGCCACTTGAAAGAGCAGAAGAAAGAGTCGGCGATGTGAACGTCGAGAATCGGCTCTTAGATCCCTTAAATGATCCACGGATAAATGACACTGGGATGGCGTGGCGGTTGTTAACAGTTTGGCGCCGTGACACTAGAGGTGGATCCAACGGACCTCTTGGAAGACCCACATCATCTGCGAAAGTAGTCAAGCGAGAAGACGCACTAGAACCCGTCTTAATCGACTGAAGATCCAACGCGGCTTTGACATTCTGTTCAACAAGCCCAGCACCAAACGATCCAGCACCGTACGGATTGACATCTGGGGCTGCCACCAAGTTCTGTGGTTGCGCAGCAGGTGCCTGAGTAGGCTGTTGTGGCTGTCCGAACAAACTACCAGTTGTGCCAAATCCTGTTTGAGCACCTGGGGTGGCTGTACTTCCAAATCCGCCAAAGCTGTTAATAGCAGTATTTCCAAAAGCACCGCCACTACCGAAACCAAAGCCAGTTGTTCCATTGCTTGCGGCTGTGTTAGTTCCTCCGAAGAGAGACGAGCCTCCAGTACCCGTAGTACTGCCAAAAAGTCCCGTTGTAGAGGTACCGGTCGTCGATCCAAAGAGGCTAGTCGTCGCAGGCTTTGCCGCTCCAAATAAACTGGTAGTTGCACCAGGGGTGGTAGACGGTGTGCTTCCGAACCCAAAGGTGCCAGTAGATCCAGTCGCTCCAGCGGTAGACCCGAAAAGAGAAGTAGTGCCTGCTGCTGGCTGTGCAGGAGTGGTACCGAAAGCACTGGGCGCCGCAGTTGCTCCAAACGCACTTCCTGTAGTGCTACCGAACGCGCTAGTACCACCAAAGCCGAAACCTCCGGAAGCCGCAGTCTTCGGGGCAGTCGCGCCAAATGAGAAGCCGGTAGAAGCAGGCGCTGCAGCGCTAGCTCCGCCGAAGAGCGAGGTCGTCGCACCTGCTTGAGGTTGCCCAGCTCCAAAGCCAAAACCACCCGTTGCTGGTGCCGCTGTAGGTACCGTCGCAGCTCCAAAGCCTCCGAAGCCCGTAGATGCTGCTGGCTTACCGAATGCTGAGGAACCAAAGCCAGATGAAGGTGCTGGAGCGGTGGTTCCGAAGCCTCCAAAGCCGCCAGTCTGTGGCTGAGCTGCTGGTGTAGTACTAAAACTGCTACCAAATCCACCAGTCGTAGATCCAAAGCCACCGCCTGTAGCAGGCGCTCCAAAAGCTGAGGTAGCACCGGGTGCAGCACCAAATGCGCTGCTTGTAGCTGGTGCACCAAATGCACCTGCAGTAGGACGGGCAGCAGTGCTTCCAAATAGACCGCCACTCGCAGCAGGGGCTGCGGGCTGCGCACCAAATCCACTGAATCCGCCAGTTGTCGATGTTGTCGATCCAAAAGCAGAAGATCCGAAGCCTCCACCAGTAGATGTCGCACCAAATGCCGAAGGCTGACTGCTGCCAAAGCCTCCAGTCGACCCAAATGCCGAGCTCGTAGCCGGTTGCGCGCCAAAACCACCAAACGCTCCAGTTCCACCTGTCGTAGCACCGGGCGCCGGAGCGTTCTGCGTAGCCGCTGCCTGTGCAGCTGCCGGGTTCGTCCTCTTTAAGTAATCTTCATAACGTAGTTCCTCCGTGGATTTGTGCGAGTACGCCGGCATGCGTGAGATTGAGACATAGTTGGCTGTACCGCCCGTTCCTGATGGCTCCATCTCCCGCGTAGGTTGATATGGCGGTTGGCCCGTGCCGACCTGCACCTGTCCCGCCGGCGCACCTGCCACTAGCTGCTGTGCTCCAAAGCCTCCAAAGCCCGACGTGCCCGTCGTCTGAGACCCAAATCCTCCGGTCGTACCCGTCGAAGTCGCTCCGAACGGGCTCTTGGCTGCAGAAGCACCGAAGCCGCCGGTTGTACCGCCGAACATACCGCCGCTAGCTGGAGTAGGTGTACCGAATCCTCCCGTCGTGGCTCCTCCGCCAAATGCACTCGCTGTCCCTGCGCCGCTGCCGAACGCGCTCGTGGATCCGAATGGACTGGGACTCGCAGCTGGTTTGGCTCCGAACGGAGTGCTGGCTCCGAACGCTGAAGTACCCGAAGATCCGAAGCCGCCAGTGGTCGCACCTCCGCCGAACGCTGAAGTAGTTCCGAATCCCGATGTCGTGGTGGGGTTCGCCGCTGCGCCAAAGCCCGTGGCGGGCGCAGTCGAGGCTCCGAAGCCGCCGAAGCCCGTTGAAGTCGTCTGCTGTGTGCCGAAACCGCCTCCTGTGGTCGGTGCAGCGGCTCCGAAGCCTCCGAAGGCTGGTTTGGCTGTCCCCGCGCCGAATGCTGACGTACCAGAGCCGAAACCGCTCGTTGCTGCGCCACCGCCGAACGGAGAAGCGGCCGCAGAGTTGCCGAAGCCACCACTAGTGCCGCCCGAGCCGAAGCCCCCGAAGCCGCCACTCGCGGGCGCGCTCGAGTTACCGAAACCACCGAATGACATGCAGAATGAAGGTCCCTGTCTTGCGGTCGCTTGTGAACTGAGCGAGGTAGGTCTGGGTACAAGCGAGTGCGGAGTGAATGTAAGCTTCCTTTCCTCCTGCCGATTGTGTTGTGGTTTGTATGGCAATGGGTTGGTGGTTGTGTGCCTTCTTACGCACAAAATTAGGCTTTATGCTAAGTACGAAATCGAGTTGGCACACTAACTTCAACATTTGAATTTACAACAATTGCTTGCTATCAGGCCAATGCATTTCTACCGAAAATCGAGCAGCACGAGGTGCATCTTCTTGAGGTCACGTCGTATCATGACTTTGCCGGGCACGTGCTGAGAAAACTTGACGTCGTCAAAATTGCTCGGCACCTTCAACACGATGCACTTGGCGCTGCCCTGTAATCGCGTACAGACTTCATGCAGTGGCAGACCTCCGAGAAACAGATCCACCTTGTCGAGATCCTTGTATTCCGGTCCGCCCCATGGTGGATCCAGGAACACCACGTCTTGTTGCAGCTCTAGCATCACGTCGAGGTAATTCGCGTGAATGCACTTCGCATTCGTCTTGTGGAGGATCTGCAGGTTGTGACGCAACATTTGCACTCGTGTGGAATCATTCTCAATGGCGTTTACGTGAGTGAAAAAGTCGCAGAACGACAACACATTTCCTCCAACGCATGCGGTGCCGTCCGTCACAACAAGTGGATATTTTCTGCGTTGTTCGGTGGTTGAGCTGCCATTTTCTTGATTCTCGTTACCGCTCTCCAATGTCGTGTCATCTTTTTCTTTGGGAGGGCCAAAGAGATCCAATACGAACTGGGAAATTTTGGTAGCCATCTCAAAGTCCGTTACGCTAAATTCCGCGACCTTATCCACCTGCAGCTCCTTTCGAAGCTCATAGTCCAAGTTCCGGAAGAAAAAGTCGCGTTTATCACCGCATTTTCTCGGGTGTGGAGACCCATGGGAGTCTGATCCAGAGCATGGTGATCGAGGCGAGTCTAATCTCGAAGAGGATCGTCGATTCGCTCGGTTACCAGCGTGATGCCTATGTCCGCGAGGACTGGACTCAGTGCTCTCGCTAAGATAATGCACTTTTGCATTGCCATGATATGTAGTCATGGATGAAGTACTCTTCGCTTTTCTTATACTGTACTCAGGTGAATGCACTGCATCTGTCGAGTTAAGGCGTTGTGAGCTCCCACCCAAATGGTTTCCGTTATGCACTGCAACTGCTTCATCCACATGAAGATTATCCACCAGTCTTTGCAAGCTGCTGCGTCGTTGAAACATCACTTCACCTAACAACGACGGGTGCGGAACTCCATCCACCGTCGCTAGTTTTGCCTCCGCTCGTTGTGACGGAGTTTTCTGCCGCCTCTTCATCTGCTGTCTTCTCTTCCTCCTCACCACATCAGCGGACTCCATCTCGTCTTGACTTAAGGAACGTCCTGTACTCAGTGCAGCAGACACTGGTGGTCCACCCAGCGAGTGGCTGATCCCAAGAGTAGGCGGACCTGGGGGAAGCGGGATGAAAATGCTGGTGGTCGCCTGCGTCGTCCGTCGATCGTTGCGCGCCCGCCGGCCATGCGAGACCACAGTCTTCCACTCGCCGTCTTCCACGATCACGTGGTCGTTGGGCTTGGGTCCTTTGGACAGCTCAGCCTCGCGTCGCTTCTTCTCCTCCTGCATCTGTTGAATATGTCGGGCACGCTGCATCTGCCTCTCCCTGTGCAAGCGTTTGGCTTCTAATTCGGCCTTGTGTTTGGACGCAAAGCCGCTCGCAGGACGCCACGAACGCTCGTTGTCTAGACTGCTGCTGCGTTGGCGTCCACTGAGACCCAGCGGTGTTGAGGGATCCACGGTCACTCGAGCTGCCATCGGCCGAGACGACGCGCGCGACGGAGGCTCGTCCGCGTCCTGCACTTCCATCAACTAGCTGAGATTTTGAAACGGCGGAGCTCCTTGAGCTTGAATAAGAGCTTGAGGGATTGTATTGACAAATTTTGACCATTCATAGATGTTCTGTAGAATATTTATAGCCAATCGCTGACGATTGTAAATTGGCCCCAGACCTACTGCCCCAAACTCTGGGCTAACAATTGCGATAGTCGTTATCATTGCCGCACGCAGAATGTGAGGTAGCTTGCTGATGAAAGCTCGATTGGTGGTACATGTATCTGCTGAGAACACTCGGAGATGCACGAAAGCTCATGCATGCCAATAAATTCAATGAATAATGTAGAAAATTGCAACATGCCATAATTCAGCGAATGCGGCCATGGAGATGTTACCTGCTGTTGCCATACCAACAGCACAAACAATTTTGCTGCTCCCGACCAAACTACAATGAAGACTTGCAGTTCTTTGAAAACATGATCGCGCTGAAAATATTGATAACCATTTGCACTAAAGGAACATGAATACAGTAGCTATGGTATCCGTCTTCTGTTGTTCCTGATCGCATAAGTTATGCGGTATAACACCACCCGGATGGGTAGATGAAATGCGGCTGGGTCCTTGAGCCAGGATCAACACGCTGTGCATGCAGTACATGTACATCCAATGCTCAGAAGCAGTGATCGCAACGGTTACGCGTAGTCTCGGAAATGATTTACATGGTCGGCTGCTTCGCATTTATTTATTTCTACTTGAAGCACAACTGACACCTCAGTCCACACGTCTCCACTTCATTCACAATGCTACAAACTTGTTGCAAGCTCCAATTCAACATACAGACTTACAAACTCTACGTATCCGAACAGTAATCACAGTGTTGTTTGAACGAATTCTACAGGTGAACACGGTGATCCATAAGTAACCAGCCAAATGCACGACATTTGCTGTCTGCGACCTCTGACTGGAAGGATTGAATCGACGCTACTCGAGACCCCTACCACAGCAACTTGCAGCAAACCTCCCGACGAAACCCGCTGGAGATCTGCCCCATCCTGCTGTCTCGAGATGCTGCCTTGCGGTGGCACCACGTTCTGCTTGGATCCAAGTGCACATTTACGTAGTTGTCCATTTTGTGTTAGCAGGTAGGGTTGCACTTGCAACGGAAATGAACACGTTCATTGGATAAAATGTGCGAGATATAGTTTCGACCAATCATTCGCCTTAAACCAAGACTTGAACTTGCGAAATAGAACCTGTCGTGAACCACAGTTTGTAGAGCTTGAATTCATTCTCAAAGGTATATTGTCTATCTCAGTGCATTTGGCAATAAAACACACTTGAAGGCAATATTGGATGCAATTCTTTTGCACAGTATATGCAGTTGCACAGGATCTCGGCACCATGTTTTTCACGAATGGCGTCCTTCACTCATTTGCGCTTTTCCCGCATGCTGTCAAGGGCGACGCTGCGCCGTCAGGTTGAGATCTGACCGCGGTGATATTATATCAAGAAGGCCCCTGGGCAACATCAGACACATAGCAGCAAGAGCCTCTTGAGGCACCAACACAGCAGGTCACGATGGTGGGTGTGGCAATGAACTTTTACGACGATCAAGGTCGACAGGACCTGACGCCCACAGAAGGCAATCGCACGTACGCCATCGTCGTGTGCATCTTCGCGTCGTTAGGTGGCATCTTCTTCGGCTACGACCAGGGCGTAACAGGCGGCGTGCTGGTCATGGAGTCGTTCCTCAATGACTTTTGCGTTGGCTGGCACGGACAAACGATGACGGACTGTACACGAGCCACGGCAGAGCTGCCGCAGCGCTGGGTGGACTACACACTGTGGTACAACATGACGTACAACTTGGGCTGCATGTTAGGTGCCATTTTAGGAGGCTGGATCGCCGACAAGTTTGGTCGGCGCCTCACTATTTTTCAGGCCGGCTCGCTCTTCTGTCTAGGTACATCGTGGCTCGCTTTCTGTCCTAGTCAGGCACATGGGTCGCTGCTTGTTGCACGGTTTATTCAGGGCATGGGCGTCGGTAACTCTTCTTTCTCACTGCCACTATTCGGTGCGGAGATGGCCCCCAAGGAACTGCGCGGCTTCCTCTCTGGATTTATGCAGATGACAGTCGTCACTGGGCTTTTGTCTGCTAACATTGTTAACCAGATCATTGAGAATCATGAGCGAGGGTGGAGAATCACCAATGGTGTGGCCATGGCTGCTCCCATCGTTGTCATGCTCGGTATCTTTTTCGTGCCGGAGAGTCCTCGGTGGACTTACCTACATAAAGGCAAGGACGCAGCATCGGCTGTACTCAAGCAATTAAGACAAACCCGGAAGATTGGACGGGAGCTGAGAGCCATCGGTGCACAGATTGCGAGAGAAGGACAACCAGGAGGATACAAGGAGCTTATGGAGCCTTCAGTGCTAAAACGAGTGATCATCGCCATGTTGCTTCAGGTGTTGCAACAAGCGACAGGAATCAACCCCGTCTTCACTTATGGTGGTCTCATTTTCAAGGATGTTGTGGGCGACGGTATTTTGTCGGTGCTCATACTGTCGATCGTGAACTTCGTGAGTACTATTCCGGCCATGCGGTGGGTGGACACATACGGCCGCCGACAGTTGTTGCTCATCGGTGCTGTGGGGATGGTGGTTGGCCACTTGGTATCTGCCATCCTATTCACGCTCGGTTGTGATGGCAACACAGAGAGCGCTGGCTGTTCAAAGTCTGCTGGATACGCCATTATCGTGGCCACGTCATTCTTTGTGTTCAATTTCGCCATTTCGTGGGGACCAGTGTGCTGGATCTATCCTGCCGAGATCTTCCCGCTTAACGTGCGATCCATCGCTGTGTCGCTCTCCACCATGGCTAATTGGCTCATGGGTGTGGTTATGACTTGGGTGGTCAAGCTTTTCCCGTCACTGAACATTAATGGCGTGTTCTTTCTGTTCGCGGGCACTTGTGTTGTTAGCGGGGTGTTCGTGTATTACATGTGCCCGGAAACTACCGGTATTTTGCTGGAAGACATTGAGTCCCTGTTCGATGGCAGCGCGCGTCACAAGAATTCGCCGAAGGAAGTGCTAGAGACGCCGTTCCAGTCCATGCAGAGCTATCGCGTGCCGGTATGAGCTAGTTTGTCATTATTATCTATCGGGCAATCACTGCCTGTTGTAAGTGTAAATACATTAACAGATTTGTTGGTCAGGGTGCTCCCGACCGCGTTACAGCAGCGCTATCTGATACTGATATAGTTCAAGCGCACTGAGCCATCGGAGTCTGAAGCGAGGTTTCAAAAAGTCAATTGCAATCGTTAAAGCTAGCTCAGGATGAAGGCAAGTGTCATGGGTTGTAGTGGTGTTGCTGATGGAGAGTACTCTTTCTCCTCTTCACACTTGTCCACCGCTCGGATGGCAGCAGCCAGCAGTGCTGGACGGTCATAGTAGTTGGCGTTTATCCTAGCTTCGGTGGTGGTGGGTTCCTCCTTCAAACCGGAATGATTTGGGTAGATCATTGGACTGAGCAGTGCTTCAACGCAGTGCAAGTTTGGAATCAGGGCCAGTAGTCCGCCAATAGCATCTACATCGACGCTCACAAACGACAAGTCGTCTGCACCGAAAGGAGTTGCTGTGTGAAATCGATATGTGCAGTCATACGCGACTTCTCTCGCTAGTAGTCTTGCAGCGAGATGTTTATTGTGGCGGATGACAGGAAACAGCACTTCAAGGTCAGCTGGGTGGTATTGGACATATAGCCGACCGTGAGCCATAACGATTCTGCTGTCGCTACAGCCTTGGATCTCGACAGACTCGAGCTTAAACAGCAGGGACGTGGTGGTGTCCTGGTGCCGTGCAATGAAGAACTCGGACTGTGACGAACACAACTCCAATTGTCTTGGTGTATGCACTCGCTCCGCTGATCTGATCTCGTCCGAGTCGAGAGCCAATAGAGCGCGCGCGACAGGCGATTCCGAACCTCGATCAGTTGGCGTCCAACGCTCATGCAGTCGAATCAAGCCTTCGTACACGACTTGCGTGGCAGCTTGCACTTCGTCGAGACTCACGCGAGGATACTGGTGAGGCAAGAGCTGGCGCAGCTCCAGCAGCCGCTGCAGCTCGTGTACCTCACCTTGCAGTCGCTGCACGTCTCGGTCCAGCTGCTCCTCGTACTCGCGGTACTTCTGACGGTAGAATTTGCCGCGCTCACTATTGTTCATGCGTGGGAGTTTGGTCTTGGAGATCACGCGCATCCTACGGCCCCGGCCACGGCCGCCGCGCATGAGCACCGCCGAGTCTCCAGGCCTTGTCGGGCTCGAAACGTTGGTTGTCGGCTCTGCTTTTATAATCGATGCCATGGTGGCGGCTGAGAAGTTGGGGAGTGATGAAAACAACGGACGGAGCCACAAGTACTGCAACAATGGCGGAATGCGACGGAGCGGTCCGTTCCAACAGCTATATTGGGATGAGGACGCTTGTGGCTTGACGTGGTGAAACGGTCGAAGTATCTTTCTATTTTTAACTGAATCACGGCGCGCTGCTTTACTGCACGTGACGGATACTGTTCTTGTCTGACGGATAAATCGCCACGCTGCACACTTGCGCGTTGCCTCTTTCAGTGCTGGCCGAGTGCTGATATCCATACTTGCGAAGCACTATCGCTAAGGGCCTAAGTTTAAGGTGGGCGGAGCGGGACACACTGCTTCAAGAAGTTCGTACGCCACATATCCATGCGACCGCGACGTTTCGCCTTGAAAAAGTATGTCTTAGTGCCACCAGCGCATTCATGTGCAACCCGACGAAAGCCCGCCTCAGGTTTGCCTGCAAGGACTGAGCCAGCAGGGCTTTTCGTAACCCGCTTGATGATCATGGCTTATATTGGTGAATGCAAGCGGATCAGGAGTCGTCACTGTAATCATCAGCAGTTCCCAAGCATGGTACAGTCTGTTTAGTATTGGAACTTAACGGCCATCCGGCGCATGTTGGTCGTTGCCTTGCTGTTTCAAGTTAGCGTTATCGACTCGGTCATTGCTACGAACAACAGAATGAGCAAAACAAGCAGATTGATTATTTCACGCGTAACTCAGGGTGACCGTGGAGATTTTTACAGCTGAAGCTCGGATACTTCATCATCATCACATGAAGTACAACTATCCCTCTGTCGTCTTGTGTAATGCTAGTTGTATTGACGGGAGAATCTCTTCAACACAGTAGTACTGGGCAATGCATTCTCTTACGTAGATGGAGAAAGTCAGTCATTAGCGCTAGGAGACAACTACGATTCTGGCAATAATAAATAACGAAGCAACATTGCTCCCTTTTCACTGTGTTTGTTAGTTATCGCCAACAGAGTCAGTGACGTGTTGCTTCCACCTAAATGCTTGATTTCATTGGCGACGACCCAATCGATCATCACTCTACGTTGAAGTTGGAGTAGAGTGATGGACATTACTTGAGAATAACGATAATACCGGTAGAACTGCAACTTTCCTCACAGTATTTACACTACATCACAACGACTCACTCGCTCACAGGGAGATCACAGCCCAACCAGTAATACCATCAGACAGCTACTGTGAGACCTGCGTCCCCAACTGTTTCCACCATCCTAGTAGCGTCGGCCGCGAGAGGATCCATTCGTACGATATTTCGCGGCTCGCGGCATTGACCAAGGTCTTTCCCGCGCCAGACACAGTGCCGATGCACGGTGCACCGTACTCTGGCTGATGCAACACAACGACCAGCGCGACTTGTTCGACGAGAGGACGGCCGCTCATTTGGTCTCAGTATGGCTTGCAACACGGGCAGGGCTGGGGATGTCCGTGTGGTGTGTTGCACACAGAGCGTCCGTTTTCTGGACATCGACAAGTCACAGCCGCAGGCGTAGGGTACCTCGCTGGCGATAAGTCCATTCCGTAGTGCGGGCGCGCTTCTCGTTTGCAAATGAAAGTCTGCTCTCATGCCATCTGTTCCATACATTTAGCTATATGCGAAAGTAAGGAGTCAGTCGAGGCGTTTTTCTGAAAACCAGGGGCAGGAAATCCCGAAATTCGACATTTCAACCATACACACAGTTTTGGCAACCCCCATCGTGTACCGCAGTCATACGACGCCGCGCTCTACCGGAAGAGAGAGAGCAAGCGACTGAAGGGAGTCAGAGTCGAGTCTCCTGCCCAGTGAGCGCCTCCCCGAGAGACCCCAGCGAGACCGCCTCCTCTCAGACCATGGCGCAGCGCGGGGACAAGGGCGAGAAGGGCGGCTTCTTCCGCAAAATGTACTCGTCCATCGGCAGCTCGTCCCGGCAGCTGGCGGCCAACCGCCACGAGAAGACACAGCGCAGCGACAGCACGAGCAGCGGCACGAGCAGCGGCTACAACCAGGGCAGCCCCAGCGACGGCGCTACGACCGGGAGTGGCCACAGTGGCAACGGACTGCAGAACTTCGTCAAGCACCACAGCTTCAACGGCCACATGCCCTTCTCACGGGACGATCCGCGGGCTGCGGACCACCAGAGTCTTCTGTCCAAGCGCCCAAGTCTCATCGTGCCATTCTCCAATCAACAGCAGCTGAGCAATGGCGCAGCGACCAACCCGACGGACGGAGCACAGAGCTACTTGGATGATTTCCAGGCGCCCATCTCCAAGTCAGGCGTGCTTATTAAACAGGCCAACCACTTTAAGACGTGGAAGAAACGCCTCATGGTGCTTAAAGGACACTCGCTCTTCTACTACGTGTCTGGCACGGTAGGATTGCATTGACAGAAGAGGAGTGTGTGACGAGACTGACTTTGTTGACCTGATGTTGTGCTGTAGTCGGGAGAGGATTCCTATCCCCGTGGTGTCATCCCTCTGCAGGGAGTGCGAATCACGCCTATTGACTCGGCACGGTTTAAGCGTCAGAATTGCTTTGAAATCTGTCATCCGGTGCGTTTACTGGGAAATACGCGTTCTACTGTTGTTCTGGGTTGCTGACGGTTTGTTGTGTCGTACCGAAGCAGGGATATCGACCTATATATTTGATGGCGAAGAGCGAAGCAGATCTAAGCGTTTGGATGAGCAGTTTGACGTCGGCAGCGATGCCAACGACTGCAGACCGCAAAATGCTCCTAGTGACAGAACCGCTCGAGTCGCTGTTCAATACACCCGCGTTGGAAGATGCAGTGCCGTACAAACGAACGTTCTACTTCCGGCAAAAGGTGGCATTCTGCATGCCACGAAAGGAGGATTCAGGCTACAATGCTGTGGAACTCTTCGATCTGAACGAGAAGCGATTGACGACACTGTGTGACTTGAACAGCTATTGTGACTCTTTCCCAATGATTTTGGACGATCCGCAGCTTTTCGTGGAATTGCTGCATGTTGTGGGATGCTACATTTTCCGGCCATTCCCTCAGCTGCAGTCGACGTCGCCTGGCAATATCTTTGTCGAAGAACCGAGCCCCGAGGAGACGAATATGCTGGAGAACCCTATGGACAAGTACTCGGAGTATACAACGGAGGAACAGCTATGGGGATTGCTCTCAGCATGTTATGATCTTCTTCTGAAAGCGATCGAACACATTGACAAGTTAGAGAAGCATGTGCGCAAAGAATTTTTTCCTTTGCGGTTTATCGCACAGCTTGTCAATTTGTTTAAGACGCCATCGTTCAAGGAGCGACAGGTATTGAAGGGAGTGCTACATCGACTGTACTATAAACTCACGCAGCGGCGATCGGCCATTCGCAAGGAAATTGCCAACACGTTCTACGAGTATATTTATGAGACGTCGAACCACTACGGCGTGGCGGAACTGTTGGAAATTCTGGGTAGTATTGTCAACGGCTTCGCCTGCCCGATCAAGCAGGAGCACGTTGTGTTGCTGGAAAAGGCTCTAATCCCGCTGCACTCTACTCCCGCCTTCATCTCGTACCACCAGCAGCTCGCGTACTGCATGATTCAATACGTGTCGAAGGACCACACGCTTTTCACTCCGATTGTCCGTGGCTTGTTAAAGTATTGGCCAGTTGGTAACTCTTTCAAGGAGGTAATCTTCATTGTGGAATTTGAGGAAATGCTCGAACACGTGCTGGCAGAGGCAGATTTCGAATCAATTTCGCTGAAGTTGGCTCGGAGATTGGGGCAATGCATGATTAGCGACCAGTTCCAGGTAGCAGAACGTGCAATCTCGTGCTGGAGCTCACCGGCGTGCTTGCGCATCATGAACGAGTACGAAAAATTGGGACAGGGCATGTTTGACGTGATCAAACCATTCCTGCAGCGGGCGGTAACAGGACACTGGAATACGCTGATTCAGCAGAAGGCACAGGAGACGTACACCATGTACTACAACATGGGTTACGATACAGACGACGTTGCATCCACCCCATCAGGGCTTATTTCGGATGGGAAAGTATTGGATAGCAGTGCCAAGACGGAGGAGTCGGACCCGGACGAAGACGCCAACAATTCTAGCGAGGCGAACATGTCAATGGCCATCCGGCTGTCAGCATCAAACGCAGTAGAGTCATTAGATGTGGTGCTGTCTGATGAGGAGGACGAGGATGATAAGGCAGATGCGTCCTAGAGTGCAGTGGGGGTTGGATGGATGATGATTGCGATAGAGAAAGCCAACAGGTAGGCAACCCGCCTCAGCCTTACTCTCGACGCGCTTCTGATCGACCGGTAGCAGCTACGGTATACACAGAAGACAAACAAAAGAAAATCAAAACAGGTAAATGGATGAAGATGGAGGAGCAAGCACCGAAAAGCGGCGGATGAAGGCGCGACGAAAACATTGGGCAGGGGTGAATGGATGAGTTTAAAGTTTTGACTACTATTTGAATTATAGCGCAGATAAAAGACTGGCACGCGTCAGGAGGAAACGGTGGGGCAGGCACCGCGAGGAGGGAGCAAGGAGGGCGAACCGATCAAGTGGTTCCTCTCCTTGAACTCGGTCTCGCTTCGCCACCCAGTCTGTCAATATAACTACTCATTCGTCAACCACAAAGAGTCATGACATCGTAGCCTTCTTTCTGCCTATCGCACACTGAAATCCGACCAAGTCCGACATGACACAGCTGCTATGGTTGCTGTTGTTACAGTCGGTGGCTCAGGCCTTAGAGGTGGCTGTACCCGACGTCTCACCTCGCAAACTACTTACAGATCGCGCTTGGTTCAGCCAAGTGGCGCGAGTTCCTCGTCGAGTGGCCGACAATGCCATGACGTGCGTGGCTGTGAGCGATCCGCTGCGTCCTGGCGAGACAGTCGAAGGTTACGAGTTGGTGGAGCGTTCGGGGCTCCTGGGAGTGTGTAAACATCAGCAGAGCCAATGGCCAATGCAGACGCGAGACAGGATGGACATCGTACCGTGGAGCACGACACCAAAGGATGATGAGTCTGAGCACTCGCACTCGGCACCAGTGTGTCCGCTACCAGGAGCGCGTCAGGTTCGAAAGCCACCGCTCCCTCTACCGAAAGCTACGGAGAGCAATAATCCTGAAGGTCCTGTACTCGAGTATCAGTACGTGACGACGGAAGCGGAACGGATCTACGTGAATGCTCATTATCGACTCAAGAAGAAGTTCGACGCGGGATCTCATGGAGAAGTGTGGAGAGCTACAAGAAAACGTGGGAGTCGAGAAGAGCATTTTGTGCTCAAGAGATTGTTTCTTGAGCTAGGAGAGAGCATGGCACAGATGGGACTGCGTGAAGCACATTTCGGAGCGCTGTTGCATGGGGAACAACATGTTACACGGTTTGTGGAGTACTTCTTCCGACCGGCAAAAGTGGTGGAGAGTCAAGCAGATCATCCAATTCCTCAGGCAACACCTGAGCTGTGGCTGGTTTTCTATGACGAAGGGAAATCGCTACGACAGTATCTGTACGAGAAACTGGAGGTTGTGTACGGCGCAGATGGACACGGAGACGGCGGTGCTGGGGTTGTTTTGCAACCATCTCGTTTCTGGGAGAAACTACGCACCGATGTTCGTGGTGAAAACGTTTTGAGAGAGATCATGCGTCAACTGCTTCAAGGTGTAGCAGCCCTTCATGCACGTGGCATCACACACCGCGATATCAAGCCGTCGAACATCCTGGTGTCAATTCCTCCCTCACCCTCAGCCTCCTCAGCACCACCGATGCCACTTGTGAAGTTGGCAGACTTTGGTTCTGCTGTGGATGACTACACGCTCCATAACTTATATGCCGCTAAAGATGGCAAAGGTGCATCTACGGCATCTTCTGGGCCTTCCCAAGCTGAAGAAACTCGCGAGTACCAGCCTCCCGAGGTGTTGTTTAGCGACAACGGCCAGCCGTACGATTACTCCGCTCCAGAGGCTTACGATCTCTGGTCCGTCGGGGTCGTCTTCCTCGAAATGGTGTTAGGTTCTCCGCAAGTGTTTCTGATCTCACCACGTGAACGGGCCAAACTAGATGTGATGCTTAATGCTCAGCGACACAGACATGGAAGGCATGATAGCGATAAGGATGCAGAGTCTGGATGGCGCACTAAAGCATACTTGCTTCACGTACTTACACAAGAATTCTGCATCTTTCAGCCAGGACCAGGTCAGCTACGCTCGTTGTGGGACAAATACGCTCTTGTAAGCGAAAGCTGCCACTTTGGACGATTCAACCAAACTGTCGTCGAGCGTGATCCGCTCAAAAGGGGGCTTGAGGACTCGTGGGGACTAGACCTGATGTGGAGACTACTTCAGTGGCATCCGTCGGAACGAATTACAGCTAAGGAAGCTCTGCAACACGCGTACTTCCAAGGAGCGTACGTTTGCAAGGAGTCTAATCGCCGATTCGCCACGCATCAGGAGTTATTGCTACATGAACGGTATCTCGAAGCTCAACGCGCGAGAGAAAGTATCTTTGCTTCTGTGGTTCGTACCAAGTACGAGCTTCCAGATCACTTTACTTGTCCACATTGTGGCCGTACATTTTCCACCGCTCAAAGTTGCGAGCAGCATGTTCATGCACGTCGACATAATACTCACTCGAGTTTCTGTGAATTTGAGGCCCCGCATATCTCCACCGCAATTCAGACCGAGTCAGAACCCTTGTATGTTCACACGCGGGGATCAAGTGTGGGTATTGCCCTGTTTCAAGGTCGGAAGAAATACATGGAGGACTTTGTCTTGGCACTCTCTGAGCAGCAACTACAGCAGAAGTGGCGAACCGAGTGCGATGGCACTAAGGCACTTGGTTTTGATCTCTATGCTGTGGTGGATGGTCATCTAGGCTCTGCAGCGGCTTTATTTGTTGTGAATAACCTGCCTCGTGTGTTGTGCCGGCACTTCGCTGCCATCCCGAAGGCGACGGAAGATTCAACAGGAATCGAATCGAAGGTACCCGATGAAGCAGTTAACGCATCTGCTGAGCGTGAGCTAGCTGAAAAGTTTGCACTCCGTCAGACGTTCCTGGAGCTGCATAAAGGTTTCCTCAACTCTATCGATGAAGTTACATTTGATGGCGATCTGGAACCTACTGACAAATTCACAAACCGCACAGCGACAGTTGGCGAGTACTTCTCTGGGTGCACTTTAACGGTGGTGCTGCACTTTCGTCGGGACCAACGAGTTGTTAGTGCCAATGTAGGCGACTCCCGCGCTCTAGTTTGGTTTCCAAGTGTACCAGAGCAACCAAATGATGCATCGGTAGTCTCTCTGAGCATGGATCACTGGCCGAATGACCCTGGTGAGCGCTCACGAATCGAGTCGAGCGGAGGCTTCGTGAATTTCTCGGGTCTTTGGAGAGTGGTTGGACAGCTTGCAGTCTCTCGCAGTTTAGGCGATCGTCATTTGCGCAAGTTTGTGACAGCGGAGCCGTCCATCTTCCACACACAGCTTGATAAGCGCTCTTCCAATGGACTTGTTGTGGTTGCCAGCGATGGATTGTGGGAAACGATGAGCAACGATGATGTGGTGCGTTTCTTAGCGGAAAAGCGGTCTGGTAAAGTTACCAGAGGTGACGGCCATGTATCGTTAGATGATTTAGCGACTGAGCTACTCACGGAGGGCTATGTCCGTGGTAGCCTCGATAACATGGCTGTCGTGCTGGTAGCGCTGCCGTAGTGGACACAACGTTCATAGACAGCTAAGCGGGTATTTATTGGGATTCTATCCCGGCATTTCTGCATAATACTACGAGGAACTAGAGGTTTATTTGGCATCGCCAAAGCGTTGAGCCTGTTGGCCGTACTGGAAGAGCACCTTGATAACACGGTCAATGGAAGGCACAAGTACGTCGGCGTCTTCTGCGAGATCATCCAAAGATGACGCACCACCAAGGACGCCAATGGACAGTCCGCAACCTGCATTCTTGCCCAGCAACATGTCCGTGGACGTGTCGCCCACCATGATGGTGTTGTGCGGCTCGACGTTGAGTTGCTGGCAGATGGTCCAGATCTGCTCGCCCGCGGGCTTGGCAGGCAGTCCGTCGTCTCCGCAGGCCAATGCATCCACCATGTCCGAGACACCTAAGTGCTGGAGCGTGTCGATCGTGGGTTGGCGGTCGTCCGTGGTGCACACAGCGATCTTCATGTCCATCTTCTTGATGGTGCGGAAGAGCGCAGGGATGTTGGCGAGTGGTCGACTGGTGAGAACGGGGTCCGGCATGCTCCAGCACTGCTGGATGACCTCGTCAGCCTTGGATTGCCGCATACCCTCGGCCACCAGTACGCGCACCGCGAGCTTGTAGAGCTCCCCCATGGGTGTGCAACAGAGGGCACCCTTGGACTTGATGGAGCGACTGATCCAGTCGTAGCCCATGGCAGCGAAGAGCTTCTCACGCACAGGCAAACCCGTGGTCATTTCGACCTTCCAGGCCTGCGACTCGACCCAGCCGCCCCACATGAGCGTGAAGTCAATGAGAGTGCCGTCCTTGTCAAAGACGACGAGACCTGGACTGCAACGCGGTCCGCGCGTGGCTTCTGCCTGTGCGATAATGGCGGCGCTCTCGGCTGCAGTGCTCTTACGACGCTGACCGAGAATCGAAGCGGTGGCAGGTACCGTGGACGCCAAGCCGTGAAATTGGCGCGAGAACGTGGCAGGACGGAGATGACGCAGTGCAGAATTCATGGCAGCAGTGGACGTAGGGAGATGGCTCACGGAGGGAGGAAGTAGGAATGGCCATGCACACGTACGTAGCAGTTGGTCTAGTCAGCCGTTTATTTTGGTGCACGACGGATATTTTGTCTGGACTTCAGTATGCGTATAAATATGTGGTCCACATTGAACGACAGTTGGCGTTCTGCTGCAAGTGTCTATCTTTGGCAGGAATTGCTGTTGGTTGGGACGCTTTAAACTGGATGGAGCAGCCGCCTTGACCTGCGACATATGGCGTCATTGCATCACTGTTGTAGGAATGAAGCTACCTCCATACAAATTTCAAGATAAATCTGAATAGTGCTATCTGGCCTTTCTCGGCTCGTTGACATCCAGCTCGATCTGCTGGTGCTGTACTTGCACGTGGCCCACGATTGTTGGGCCAACACGTTGGCAGCCGAGGCACGATTGAATCAGTCGGCATTAAAGTTTGCGTCAGAGATTCGCAAGCATTAACATGGTCATGGTTGTCGTGGCTTCCTTCTGCGCTTATGCAATGTACCTTGATTCGCACTGACTGCAAGTTGCAGTTTGCAAACCCAATCGCGCCTTACCTTCGGACGGGACTGCAATCACAGCACATCGTCCGTGCCAATGGCACTGCCATGGCGTGATTCGCTTCTCGTGAATGAGGACGAGCGGCAACCTACATCTCGTTCGTGAGGCGGCCTCACACGCAAATATCCAGTCATTGCGCTACCATAATACCATCCCTATTTGTCTGGACGGTCCAGGCAAGGCTAGAGAACTTTGCAACTTGGGTGGCAAATGGTGTAGAGCAGCTAATAGACAACAGATAACAAAAAAATTGTACGTGACCGTCCTTACAGAGCCTTTCCACGTGTTTTGGGCTCTGTGAGAGTCGCAGACTACACTACATGTACTCGCAGTGTGGGTCTTCAGCCCCAGCTGCTCTGCTTCGTCGACAATTATGATGATTGAACGTCTCACGAATCAGCAAGCGCCCACCACAGGCTCTTCTTTCTAGTCCTCCACGTGCTCGCTACACAACAATGGACAGTCCATGTGGCAGCGAATCTCGGGCCGAGATTCTCTGCACGATGCACGAAGCGGCTGACACCAGCCGACGTGACAACTGCAGTACGCTGGCAAATCCAGCCTAGTCGACTTTGTTGCAGTGGCAGTCTGGACCAGACCACAGGTACATGATCAAGTACAAATAGAGTGTCCAAGGACTGCGATCACTCGATTCTGAGCCCAGTCAGTGCTCAGCACAACAATGGAATGACACCATCAGGTAACGCCCTGTTAGATGATGTCCCGTCCCTCGACACACATGGCTTAATCGACCGCTTAGTTCCGGTTGAAGTGCGTGGCGGACAAGATCGTGCACTAAAAAAATTGCATCATGCTGTGCCATCACGCGCTGTGTGGAGCAGCAGCTCGAGCCTTCGAGGCGGAATCCAGTCGCCGTGCGCAACCATGCTTCGCTAGCAGCAGCGGTGGGAGATCCAGCACTGCTGGCAAAAGTGAGCGAAGCACTCGCACTGAAAACACGAATCATTGTCATGACGCGGCAAGTGGCAGAGCGCATTGGGCTGTACCCAGCGAGCCAGCAATCTCCGCGCTGGCTGCCTTTAGCGATCACATCCAGCCTGGTCGGTGCTACAGGCTTCCGGTCGCAGATGTGCCGCAGGAAAAAGTGTATTGCACTTCCTCATCTGCTGGGATAGGGCTGCTATTTGATGACACACACACCCCTTTGCGAGAGTGGGATTTCGCGCGTCGCCTCGTCTGCGACGCCTTCGATTCGGAATGGATCCGTCGCACGGACGAGAGACGGGCGCCGACAATAGAAAACACCCGTCGCAATCCACGTTTCACCAGAGCCTGTCGTCTGAGTCGAGCTCCCGTTTCAGCGCTTTTGTAATTGTAGCATTGGCTTCGCCCGCTCCAGCCAGCCGTTGTCGCCGTCGTTGTCCCGCCACCAAGCCCTTCTCTGCCGGCCGGCGAGTGTTTCGATGCGATGCGATTTGTCCAACGTCGCTTTGAAGAAGAGAGCAGAAGCGCAGCAGGATCTGGACGCGTGCGACCAGAAGAGGCAGCAAACATGACGACACACACACTCGGCTGCAACGGCCTCACATTCCGATTCGCACACCGTTGCAGACATGCCTTCACCCGCAGCCAGTAGCCCCACCAAGTCTCCGCTGTCTGTGCAGCGCCCGACGCTGTCGCCGCGCAAGCGTAAATTCAGTGACGCCTCCGCTGAGGCTGCGTCGCCTACCTCGTTGGACGAGGTGGATGCCACCGCCAGTAGCGACGTGATCTCGCCCAAGAAGAAGGCCAAAGCCGAGGAACGCAGCACCGGTGACTTGAGCAAGTGGGAGAGCCACGTGGTGGCCAGCATCACCAGCGCGCTGGACCTGGACTGCATCGCCGATGACGATAAGGACAGCGGTGCTATCGAGCCCATTGCGTTCTCGGCCACTCCCGCAGGCGACCTCGCTGCAGACGAGCTGGAGATGTTGCACCACTTTCTGGCATGAAGCAGTGGATGATGATGACCAGCATGAAAGATGAACGAACACATTTGAGGCTCCACCAAGTTCAGTCAGTACGTTGCTATTAGGACGGCAAGCCGAGCAGTATCAGGCAAACTTCTCATATCATCCTGCAAGCCGCCGTTGGTCCTCGATCTTGCACGGCAAATGAACTGCAGCAGCCACAGCCCACAGACGCAAGTTTGTGCCAAGCAGATGATGCTGGACAGCTAGTACCAACAACTAGAGTACAGTAAAGATAACTAAGCGGCGACTAGCGGTGTAAAAGTTTAACACGTATTTAACAAGTATTTTGCCGACGAGCATATTTACATTCGAAGGAGATTCTGATGGTGCAAACTCGATTGTACATTAAGTGGGTCAACTCACAATGAAGCAGGGCAGAGGTTGCGTCGGCTACAGCTACATCAAACCAGCAACACCCGCCAGCAGCTACGAGATCATCGCATCTTGCTCGTCCGTCGCTGTCCGTCCGTTGCTCGCTTGCGAATGGCCGATGTCGACGACGACGGCCGCTGCATCGTGGCACTTCAACCTCCGCGCTGTTGATGATCAACTTGATCTGCTCCCGTCTTGATTCCCAGCTGGGCAACACTTTCGGAGGGCGGCCAAGGCAAGGACCATCCACCACGTACGTCAGTGCAGCAGTGTCGCGCTCGATGACGCACTCGGCCCTTCCACTGTGGATTCCACACGGCTCCTTTGCCAGTCACTTTGCCTCGCGTCAGTCTGATGGTTAAACGACTACACGAACGCTTTATACGCCCGCTTTGCAAGTAGCAGACACCCATAGCAAGGCAAAGCACAGCGGTCGTTGCAGCACCTCTCTTTCAGAAACGAGGGCGCTCGAAAGTTCCTCTGTGTCGCTGTAATGCAGGAATGCGACAGCGTCTCGCTCTATTGTGCCTAGGAGCTCATCGTATTGTGCTAATCATCACCACTGTTGCTGCTACTACTCTGCTCCACCTCGCTGCTATTTTCTTGTTCCGTCTCGCTCACTGCTGGAGACTCCGGGACTGAGTTAAAACGGTGTAGGAAGGTTCCGAGCGCACCAAAAAATCCCTCGTGATGGAAGAACTGCGCCTGCATCTCGCCCTTAGACCAAAAACTGATAGCGTAGGCCAACTGCCGACATGCCAGCTCATTACGCCGCAGAAAGTTGCCTGAAAAGTAAATTCGCTTGGTCTCCACGCGCCGTGCGTTCAAAAATGCCAACTGACCTAAATTCTGGGTGATCATGAAAAGTAGCGAGCGCGCAATGTCAGCGTCTCGTGGAGGTTGCGGCAATCGACGTGCTCCAGCCTTGCCGAAGCTGCTGGCCACCGTGTTTGATTTGAGCTGGAACTGTTCGTAGCCGGCAGTGCCGTAAATGTCACCTACTGTCATATCCACCTCATTAGAGTCACCCTCGACACTTGCATCCATTGCTTCGTCAAACGTGCGCAACTTGGAGAGCGCGCGACATAAACCTAGGAAGGTACCACCACCCAAGCTCGTACCGGACACGCGCTCGTATTGGGACTCTCCTGTAATCTTGAGAATACTCACACCAGAACCAATGTTCACGAGCAGGAACGGATACAATTTGTGCTTGTCTGGCTTCGGTAGCAATTTCTTGGTAGCACTCCCTAGTCCATGGGTGTCTGGGACCACATTCACGAACGTGTAGCACTCGTTGGGTGCGTGCCGCAGCACGAAGTTCAGGCCCTGGATGAGAGCATCCATCTCATCAACCTTTTGCAGCTCAATCCCCAGGCGCGACTCGAACAGCGGAGAAAACTGCAGCAAATACATGAACGTGGTAAGACGACCACGATCCCTAGCAGATACTTGAATGATACTGCACCTTAAAGGCACCGCCGCCCGTGCACGCGATTCTCTTGATGTACCGATGGAAAAAGCGACGACGCACAAAGTCTGTGATCTCGTCCATTTTAGCCGATGGAAAACTGCAACAAGGTCAGTCCGAGGTCACACAACATTCACGCTACAACACGCACTTGATAAAGTGAATGGTGCCACCCAATTCGGGCACAAACATCTGCAATCGTTCCTCACGTTGGGCCTCGTCCGTGGCGTGGAGACTCATAATAAAGTCGTCGATAAGCGGAAGGCTTCCCTCCACGCGTCGTCGCTCACTGGCCGTCAGTGGATCGGATCGATTGAGCTGGCGCTCCATCTGGCGCCGTTGCGCTGCAGCCGCACCGTCCGCTGACTGGAAGTAGACCATCTTGGCCAGCGTGCCGCCAATGTCGAGTCCGAAGAGGCGGCCACAGTCCGCCGACTTGGCATTCAGGATGTGTAGGTGGAAGCGGCGCAACTTGCGACGGCGCGCGATGATGAGCCCCGCCACGCAAGACGCACCGAAGAGGAACACGCGCGTCCAGAAGACGTCGCTGCGTCCAAGCGCTGTCATGTCAAGCTTGTCAAGAGGATCTTTCGTATTTTGTGTGGCAGACGTAAGAAAATACCGTTAATAGTCAGCTAAGTGCGCGTTCAAGGCACCATGAAGTTGCAGGAGATGATTTGCGCGTTTGGACGATTGCATCAGGCTGCAACTTCGCAGCACACCTCCTCCAGTTCGAATCCCATGCGTTGGGAATGTATAGGGCTCCAAATTTACCACTGAACGGAAACGCCAGGGGAGAATAAGAAGATGCACGCCAGATTCAACCAGCTGAGCGGTAAGGCAACGCTCACGGATGTTGTTGCTTCCTCGTGGTTGAAACTGCAGGTGGGTTACGAGTCGTAACTTACACGACTCGCAATTTGCGAGCAACCTATTCGGCAAGTGTTGCATGCAAGCAACCGATTCGGCAAGTGCAGCATGAAGCCTCATTGCGCCTCGATGACTGTCGAACGTAGGAATAATGATGCACGAAACAGACGGGCCAGGATTGAGGATGCTCAGTCCACCCTTTGCGTCGCATGAGTCGCATGATGACATGGGTTGCAGCGCAAGCCATGCACGATGCATTGCACCCGCCAGTTGCTGGATGCTAATGGTGGTGGGCGGTATCCAGCTTCGGCAGCACTTGCAATTTGATCTCAGAGTCAACAGCGTGAGGAATCCAGTGTTGCTGAGATCGCTGATATCATTTCCGGTCACAGCACCGTCCCTTGTCCTTCACCGTCGCGTCTCTTATCCAAGCGTACAGTATTTCTACCCGGTAAATTTTCTTACACGGTGACCACTCACATCAAGTTGATGATCAACGTCTTCGACTGTCGTGCTACATGTGTACTACTAATACATGTACATGTGGCAGTCTACTATTAGTATGCAGAGGCGTAGGAGTCCCAGGCCTCTCCAATCCGCGGGAGCGGAAGGATCCGGTGCGGTGGGATCCCGAGCTCGATTTGCGCTAGGTGCGTGTCAGCAAGGAGGACAGATGGACCGTCCACAATGACCTGTTAATCAGATCTGCGTTTCTTTTACTTCAACTTTGATGGACAGTAATCGTGATGAGTGAATCACGCTGAATGACCGCACGTGGCAACCTGCCGTTGTGTTCATGCTTCTGGTATACCCAACACGGTCAGAACATGCGATCCGCTGACTGCGAGGCAGCAGGTGAGACTTGGTGTGGTGGTGTTGCTGCGACCTACAAGTAGGATGGCGAAGCAGGGTGTGCTCTTGCACTTCATCCACGTCACGCGCAGATGTTCCCTTCGACAGCGGCACATGCTGTTTGCAACAAAAAAGCTCGGCCGGATTACTGCATTGCAACAATGCAGAGCAAGTTTCAAGCTGCCTTCGTTATGAAAGAGTTGCTACTATACCTCAGGAACTACAATGTAGTGACTGCATGGCGTAGGGTGTCCTGATAGAGAGAGTAGAGCGTTCGAGCAGTCGATCGAACGCCAATCTTTGATCTGACGTCCAAAATGGCCGCGACACTGCTGCACTGACGTACGTGGTGGATGGTCCTTGCCTTGGCCGCCCTCCGAAAGTGTTGCCCAGCTGGGAATCAAGACGGGAGCAGATCAAGTTGATCATCAACAGCGCGGAGGTTGAAGTGCCACGATGCAGCGGTCGTCGTCGTCGACATCGGCCATTCGCAAGCGAGCAACGGACGGACAGCGACGGACGAGCAAGATGCGATGATCTCGTAGCTGCTGGCGGGTGTTGCTGGTTTGCTGTAGCTGTAGCCGACGCAACCTCTGCCCTGCTTCATTGTGAGTTGACCCACTTAATGTACAGCGAGTTTGCACCATCAGAATCTCCTTCGAATGTAAATATGCTCGTCGGCAAAATACTTGTTAAATACGTGTTAAACTTTTACACCGCTAGTCGCCGCTTAGTTATCTTTACTGTACTCTAGTTGTTGGTACTAGCTGTCCAGCATCATCTGCTTGGCACAAACTTGCGTCTGTGGGCTGTGGCTGCTGCAGTTCATTTGCCGTGCAAGATCGAGGACCAACGGCGGCTTGCAGGAGGATATGGGAAGTTTGCCTGATACTGCTTGGTTTGCCGTCCTAATAGCAACGTACTGACTGAACTTGATGGAGTCTCAAATGTGTTCGTCCATCTTTCATGCTGGTCATCATCATCCACTGCTTCATGCCAGAAAGTGGTGCAACATCTCCAGCTCGTCTGCAGCGAGGTCGCCTGCGGGAGTGGCCGAGAACGCGATGGGGTCGAAAGCACTGCTGTCCTTATCGTCGTCGGCCATGCAGTCCAGGTCCAGCGCGCTGGCGATGCTGGCCACCACGTGGCTCTCCCACTTGCTCAAGTCACCGGTGCTGCGTTCCTCGGCTTTGGCCTTCTTCTTGGGCGAGATCACGTCGCTACTGGCGGTGGCATCCACCTCGTCCAACGAGGTGGGCGACGCAGCCTCAGCGGAGGTGTCACTGAATTTACGCTTGCGCGGCGACAGCGTCGGGCGCTGCACAGACAGCGGAGACTTGGTGGGGCTACTGGCTGCGGGTGAAGGCATGTCTGCAACGGTGCGCGAATCGGAATGTGAGGCCGTTGCAGCCGAGTGTGTGTGTCGTCATGCTGCCTCTTCTGGTCGCACGCGTCCAGATCCTGCTGCGCTTCTGCTCTCTTCTTCAAAGCGACGTTGGACAAATCGCATCGCATCGAAACACTCGCCGGCAGAGAAGGGCTTGGTGGCGGGACAACGACGACGACAACGGCTGGCTCTGGTGTGCGAGCCAATGCTACAAGGCGCTGAAACGGGAGCTCGACTCAGACAACAGGCTCTGGTGAAACGTACGGGTGTTTTCTATTGTCGGCGCCCGTCTCTCGTCCGCACGACGGATCCATTCCGAATCGAAGGCGCCCGCAGACGAGGCGATGCGCGATCCCACTCTCGTGAAGGGGTGTGTGTGTCATCAAATGGAAGCCCTATCCCAGCAGATGAGGAAGTGCAATACACTTTTTCCTGCGGCACATCTGCGACCGGAAGTCTGCAGCACCGACCAGGCTGGATGTGATCGCTAAAGGCAGCCAGCGCGGAGATTGCTGGCTCGCTGGGTACAGCCCAATGCGCTCTGCCACTTGCCGCGTCATGACAATGATTCGTGTTCTCAGTGCGAGTGTTTCGCTCACTTTTGCCAGCAGTGCTGGATCTCCCACCGCTGCTGCTAGCGAAGCATGGTTGCGCACGGCGACTGGATTCCGCCTCGAAGGCTCGAGCTGCTGCTCCACACACAGCGTGATGGCACAGCATGATGCAATTTTTTTAGTGCACGATCTTGTCCGCCACGCACTTCAACCGGTGTTTGTTACAAGCCGGTCGATTAAGCCATGTGTGTCGAGAGACGGGACGATTGTATTTCCAATGCAACCTGTTGCGCATTGCAACAGGTTGCATTGGAAATACAGTTGTCCCGAATGCGCTGCCAATCTGCTTCACACAAGGAAATGTACTACGGAATTTTCAGCACAGAATCCTGGTTATAGAATCCAGTTGTGTGTAAGGCGTGATTCTCGAAGCTTGCTGCGTGTTGTACTTGTAATGGTACATGCAAAAAACATTATTAAAGAACGCATGGGGAAGCTGCTGCAACCTTCGTTGAAAATCGCCGCGGTTTCGAGGAAAAGGCAGTTCAGGGCTGTGTAACAACTGTATGGCTGCAAGTCTTGTTCTGATCATCAGACCAGCGACTCGAAATTCTGTGTCGCTTTGCACACGCCAATCTTGTCGGGATTCCAAGCGCCAATCGCTCCATACCAGGGGAAGTTGCCGCTGTCTTTGTATGCATAGAGCGAGTATGTATGCTGTCACATTGTGACTCACAGTGACTGCGGCTGTCGTCTGCTGGTGGACTGTCGCCAGTTCATGGACAGCCTACAGTACATGTACATGGCACTTCAATGTGGTAATCGCGGGCAGGAAGTAATCAGACTGTAAGGATACACGTTGCACTCGACGGGCGGATTATCACGTCGTCTCGTTGCTCTGGTCTCCTCTAGCTGGGGCTCGTCTCGGCCGTACTTGACTCAGCAGCCGCGTCGCGAGCTTGTGCGCGGCTCGTGCCTGACCCGCCAGCTCCTCCGTGGAATGCACACGTGCTCGCCACTCGTCCTCAAGCACCTGCAACTGCTGCGCCGAGAGTTTCGGCGGCTCAGCGTCGTGTGCCAATTGTTCCAGTTGCTCGGCCGCTACACGTACGCTCGTAGTTAGCGCTGCAAAATCCAGCCACGCTTTATCCAGAGTCTTCATGAGCTGTTGGCTGTTGGCGGCTAATTGCACCATTGGCAGTCCATGCTGTCGAGTAGATGCGCCACTTGCATCGTGGTTACTCAGGATCTCGCCGGAGTTGCCATTGTCGAGAGCCTTTCGCTCCTTTTTTCGTCTTGCAGCAGCACGCTCGCGCAGTAGCACGGAAAGACTATCTTCTTCCTGAGATGCCAGTAATCGCGACGGACTTTTGGTCAGGTTCGCGGAGCTACTAGATGCTGACAGCAATGAACTGTTGCTCATACTACCAGCAAGGCTACGTTTCTTCTGCTGTGGTGATTTTTCATTCGTGTACATCGCATTAGTACCAACACCAGTAGCACGAAGCTCCTTCTTCACTTTGGACTCGGTACCCGCCACCAACGACCTCACCATAGCGTCCTGGGGTCGCTGAGAAGACAATAGCCCCCGTCGAGCTTCTGTACGCCGAGTAAGGTCCCACCACTTGCGCGCCACAAGGAATATGATTGCCCCCGTGGGCATGGCAAGCGTTGCGGGGGTGGCTCTAACCTCCACTTGGTGCGCGCGATAGATTCCGATGAACTCGCCATGTCCTCTCGTATCACTAAAAGGACCTCCGCAATGACCCACGTTTACGGGGAGGTGACACTTGCTGCGCATCTGGGCGAATAGCGTTGCGAACGGAGTATCTCTTTCAACATCCGGCAACACGTGCATGGTCTGCAAAGTCGAGCTGCTCCCTGGTTGATAAATACGAAAGTACAGCGTGAGCGTCTTGCCTTGCCGAGACTGCAGCCGATATCGCGTCAAGCACTCGGTCGCAGTGTTGGCAATCTGCGTGCCTAATGTGCCTTTCATGTGAGAGGGTGACGAACTCACCTCGAACGGAGCAACTTTGCCAGTTGATACACCGCAGAAAACTTCAATAAGTGGTCCCTGCAGATCGTCGAGCAGCAGTTCAGGTGGATGTCGATGGCGTTGAAGCGCATCGACGTCCGCACGGGCACATACTTCATTGATCAACTCACGCACAAGTGCACCGAGCAACATAGTGGCATTGTAAGACAAAGTGAAGGCCGGATGTACGCATTTGAGAACCATGGCAAAGTCCACTTCGGTAAACGGGTCGTCCTCACGCTTTTGCCACTCCGAGCGTGTGCGTTCGTAGCGTCGAATGAGCTCCTCATCTTCTTGGGCATTGCGCTCCCGTCGTCCACTGCGTTGGCCTTCGTGCGCGTGAATGGATGACCCAAGTAGGTGTTTGGCCTCACGACTGGCGATGAGATTCCGCTCGTAGAGTGCGCGGGATGTGGCGTCGTCTAGAAAGAATTCCAGGGCCATTCGAGCACTCTCTGCTCGTTGTAGCAGCTCAGCTAGCTCCGGATGGCTACGCAGAGCGACTTGCAGATGAAACACGGTGATTTTGGTGTCTGGCGGCCCTGTCCGAGCAACCGAAGTCTCTAAAAGCTGTTTGATGGCTACCGAGAAGAGTGCATTGCAAAACCCCTCTACGGTTGCGGTGCAAAATACTGCTGCCTCTGGCTGTGGTCATGACACTCCAATTAGCCTCAACATTAACTGTGAACGTGAGTCCAGTACAACGCAACTCACATCGACAACCAGCTCGAGTCCTTTGGAGAGCGTATCCCGGAGTGGCTGGAAGTCAAGTGCTAGTCGTTTTCGCAGTGCCTGTTTGCGCCGCTCTTGGTCAAGGGAACTTCCAACAGGCATCACTTGGTCTTTCTCCCTTGCATTGCTGTATATGGCCATACAAATAGCCATCCACCAAACGGTTGAGTAACTCTAACTCGAGATGAAAACGGCAGTGACAGAATCAAACCGCACAGCGGAGAGGAATTGGAGCAAGATGACAACGACGATGAAACGATGACACAAAAAAGTCATCTGCTTGACAAGTGTCATGAGCAAAAGTTGTAAACCAAACTCATGGATGCGTTCCAGCAACACTGTAGGCCATCACGACAGTCACAATATAGTAGTATCACACAGCAACAAACTGGCAAAAAAGCTCGATTTCCACAAGAACGTCCATCCCACAAGCCCACAAAAGCGCTCTACCGATCGACGTCCCCACATGCTCCAGCCGCTTACCTGTCTTTCTCATCCCTTCTCTAGTTCTCGTCGTAGTGATACGGGTCAACATCTCCGTGTGGTGCCAGCACCTCCGACGGCAGTGTCTCGCCCTCCGCCTGTACAAAGGTTGGGTACGGGAGCGGTGCCTCCGGTTTCTTCTTACGCGCGTCCGTGACACGGACAATGCCGCCGTTGTTGCCTGGCACACTTCCCTTGACGTAGATGAGGTTGCGCTCCACGTCGATCTTGGCGATCCAGAGATTGTCGCGCGTGACGCGGTTTCCGCCCATGCGACCAGGCATCTTCTTGCCCTTGAACACCTTGCCAGGATCTTGGCACTGCCCAGTAGATCCCATGTGGCGCTGCGTCTTGGAGTTACCGTGCGAGGCCGGTTGACCCGCGAAATTATGCAGCTTCATGACTCCCTGGAAGCCCTTGCCCTTGCTAATGCCGCAGACGTCCACGTACTGACCAGCATTAAAGTGCAGCGCCGAGAGCGTCGTTCCCAGCGGTAGCAGCGCGTCCTCAGACACGCGGAACTCCTGCAACTGGCGCTTGGCCGGCACGCCCGCCTTGGCCAAGTGGCCCAGCACGGGTTTGCTCACGTTCTTGGGCTTGCGCAGTCCCACGCCGAGCTGCAACGCGTTGAATCCGTGACGATCCGCCGTCTTCACCTGCGTCACCTGGCACTCCTCCACCTGCAACACGGTGCAGTTGTGACGGTAGCCAAAGTGGTCCCACACGGGCATCATGCCGATCTTGACCGCCAGGAGCCCCGTGCGCTTCTTCTCTGGCGCCCACATCGCAGCAGCTTCCGACGTCGCAGTCACGACAGCTGTAGACAGCGACGACGTCTTCTGAAGCGCCTTGCTGCCGCTGCGCATCAACGCACTCGATCCGCGCCACATGCTCCTGAGTCCTGTGATAATGGGGACATCGTCGCAGCCACAGAAGCGGGAAGGTACCAAAACAACGGTACATCTGTCTCTTCTTTTTCAGCCAATCCGAAATGATGCCTATCGTACCATCATATTGGTACCATTCACCTGATCCTATACTTGGCTTCATCCTATCGCTCCTAGTGATCCCTCCCTGTGCCTCGAGATGCGGTGGCTCTTTGCGCTTGTGGCGCTGCTATTGAGTGCGCGTTACTCATGGACGATCTTATGGGTAGCTACTCGGTTGCTGCAGGTGGCAGTTCTCGTCGTAGGCAGCGGCAGTTTCTGGTGGCTCCTACGTTCGTATCAACTGCAGAAGGAGCAGGAACTACTGGACCAAGCGCTGCTCAAGTTCAAGTACTACAACCGATATCGCAGTCGCCTTAATACTGGCGACTCAGCCTCCATGACGGACGCAGGCTTCCAGCTGCGTGTTCTCAAGCGACTGCCGATTGTGGCGCACTTGCGCACGTCCTGGAGCTTGCCACCCGAGATCTGCGACGAAATTGCAGCACTAGTGAAGCTCATTGTGAAGGATTATGTCCAGTACTGGTTCCAGGACGTGTCCCCCAATGAAGACTTCCCGACGGACGTCAAGTTCTTACTGGCAGACTTGCTGGGTGCTGTAGCTTCACGAGTGTTGGAGATTGACCCGTCACAGGCACTTACGATGGTTGCCAAGAGTCTTGAGCTACTGAGACTGCACTTGGGGTGGTTTCGAGAAGCTTATGCACAACTGGCTGAGGAGTATCCTGCCGTCTTTGAAGGCGATGAGAATGATTCGAACCTGCTCAAGCGACAGGAATACGTCACAGCATTTGTGCAGAGGTCTCCGTTTGTTCATCCGGGTTGCGTGGGAACGGGAGCTCCGTCATCCCCAGTGACCGCATCTAGCACTGGTAAGAAGAGTGCGAATGAAAACGCAGAGGCAGCTTATCTCCGACATGTTGCGACGCAACTACTGACGCAATTGAGACCTCAGCTAGGCCAGCAGCATGATACCAACGTGTTTGTGTCTATCGCCATGAATTTACTACGAGAAATTACCGCCTTCAAAATCCTCAAGCCTCTGTCTGAGTATTCGCAACCACGATATGCAAATGAGGTTGTGCTATCTTGTCTCCAGTCATTTGTCGACGAGAAAAACGTGGTGGGGCCAATGCTATCAGCCAGCAACGGCGTTGGAATGGTGCCAACATTGACGCTGAACAAACTTCGGTCGACTTCTAGCTTCCTGTATAAGGCCAGCAGACGTAGCGGGGAACAGGCAGAAGCAGCTTTTCAGGCAGTCGTCGAGGCTGTGGCAAGTGCAGCGTCCACGGCCGCGGCAGGCGCAGCAGGTGCAGCTGAGATGGTGTTCGAAGACGACTGGGCCGACACAAGCAATCCATTTGCCTTTGGTAGTGCTGTGTTTGCTGCCAGCTCAGGTGGATCCATAAGCGAAAGGAAAGCAGTGTCGTCCATTTTCGCACTGGATGATCGCCTTAATGTCGCCAAAGCAGCAAAAATGATGAATCCTCGCGGATTGATTCCTGGAGGATTGTTATCACACAAAATGACTGGGGAAAGTAGCCGCATCAGCGTGCACATGGATGATCTGAAGAACGCCAAGGCCAATATAGGTTCCAGTTTGAACTCGTCCATTGGCAAGGTAAAGAAGCGTTTCCGCACTCTTGGGAGCAACCAAATGGACTCCATATCTACCCCTCCTCTCAGTGCGAGTGCTGGAGCAGCATCACGAATGATTCGCAAGCCAGGACAGCTATTGCAAAAGGCGTGGAAACGAGGCGAGTCAGGCGTCACATCACCGACTCTATCATTTGATGACGGTGTAGCTACGCCTACAGACGACAAAGACCGCAATAGTGCTGATATGGTAGGCTCTTTGAATTCGCTTTTGAGTCCAATGAACGATGACGAAGAGGAAATGACAACGCCGACAGAAAGCGGGATTACGAAAATGGCTTTGGTGAGGGACCGCGTTGTTGTGCACTTGGAAAAGACAGTGGCGAATTACACGAAGATGTATGATGAGTGCCCAGAAATGCGCAGTTCAGCGCGTTCTCGTGAGCTGTTCGATCTTCTTTCAGCACTGGAAGATGTCCTAATGCTAGGCTTTCGCAACCACGATTCGAAGCTGTCTTCTTCAGAAGACGAGAATGACAACAGAGAGCCTTCAACCCCCCCGCTATCTCCAAACGTTAGGCGACGCTCTTCGTTACCATTGGCAAAAGTTGATTTGGCATTACCGCGACGTGACAGCGTGAGCACGGACAGAAGTAGCGATTTCGATGGAGATGTGGATGACAATCAGTACTATTGGGAATTTCTTGCGCGGGACAGACCAGGTGCCGAAAGCTTTAACGCTCACTGGCGGTTTGTCGCGTCTCAGTGTCCAAGTTGTAGCCCGAGTGAATTATTTGTTTCGACGCGCGGAATTCAATGGTTGCTGGCCGCGTTGGAAAAAGGATTGCTTGGGACTTTCTGTGCTGAGCTATGTGCACATCGTGACGTTGTCGATTTATTTTATGAAAGCTTTGCTCTCTTGTTTGATAGCACACTTATGGGATTCGTGTTGAGGACTGTATCACAGTTGGATACACTCAAGATATACCTTGACGTCCCTACCGTTCTGGGAAGACCAAGTGAAATAGACGAAGAACTTGCTGTTTCGCCCTCCACTCAGTTGCGATCTCGAAGTGTGATCTCGCCAAGTGCCCCTGTTCGGGTGCTGGAGCGAGTATGGGAAACTGAGCGCTATGTTCCTATGAATGGATGGGTAAAGGCTACTGACAAACGTTCGCAGCAACTCCCGTCATCAGAATGGATTTGGGAAGATGACTGGGCATTAGAAAGTGCTGGAAATGACGCTGGAGAGTCGTCAGACAGCGAAGCACCAAACTCAACTTGGGAATATGCCAAAACATTCGAGGACAATTTTCACGAGAAAGAAAAGAAGTTCGATTCCGTACGTCGACGACGGTGGGTGCGTCGACGATGTCAACTACCTCCAGTTTTGGTACTTGCAGCACTACCAGTGGCTCGTAATTCGTTCGGTATGTCCTCTCCGTTGGCATCATCGACTATTCCTAATGGTTTGGGCAGGGCAAGAAAGCTGAAGCAACGATTTAACGCATTAAAACGTGATAAGAAGGACAAGGGAGCAGTGGCAAAAAAGTCAATTTTGAGGAGACGCTCGAAGAGCATCGATAAAGAGATACCAGATAGTCCGATTACTGATTCAACGCTTAGCGCGGTTGACTCCGATGATTCGCATCAAGCATCGATGAAACCCTCAGCTTTTATGAAGGCCCGCGTATCCATCCCTTCGCTGCGGCGTGGACTTTCCAGTAAGAGTACAAAGTCGTCCGTGGCTGAGACACAAGTGTTATCACCGCAACCTTGTGTCGACGATGATCCTGTTTCTCTATACAACGATGAAGCTGACGATGAAAACCTATGCTTCCGATGTCTTAACGCGCTTCCAGTGTCCAAGTCGGGTGTAGGAACTTGTCACAGCTGCCACCAGCGCGTGTGCGCCCCATGCCTGAATTTCTATGCGTTTATGGTTTACCCACCACCTCTGGAAACCTCCAAGAAAGCACGGGTTTGTGGAAACTGTTACGACCGTCTTGTGAGCAAGTACAAACTGCGTATAGAGGCCCATGTTGGCAAGTACTTGATCAAAGAGCGTGAACGCGACATATCAGATATATTCAGCTCCTCCAATAGCTATACTGGTAGTAATACCAACGGCGTATCTCCGACGAGCAGTGGCAGCAATTTAGGAAGTGTCGGTGATCCAGCCGGACAACTGGTGAGTCCCTCTATTACCCGCGCTGAGAGCACCAAATTCGAGATTACAGTTAAGGTTAGGGACGACACTGCATACGCTTGGAGTGTTATCAAAACATTTCACGACTTCGAGGTGCTGGAGAAGCAGTTGGCTGAGAAGCTGAAAAAGCAAGAGAAAAGATGTGGGGTGGGGTGCCAGGCGTGCCATTTGAGAGGTGTCGATTACATGGAGATGACTTCTATCAAGCCGTCTCTGAAGACGGTTGCTGCGGCGGCATTAACCTACGAGAAGCGGTTGCATGTTCTGGATCAGTTCTTGCAGCAGCTGCTGGCTTGTGATACACTATGCCAGAGTTCCGACGTGCAGAAGTTTCTCTTGCTTGCAAATGCATACGGGACATCCCTTGCGCCCAACAACACATCAACATCCAGTTGGGAATCTGGCGAAAACCTGACTTCTTCATCAGCAATGCCTTCTGGAGGTGGAACGTTGAGCAACTCAGTAGGTAGTGGGGTGAGCGCTGCTGGAGGTGTGCTCGTGGAGAATGGCAAGTGGAGAAAGGGACGGTGGATTGCGCCGGATGCCAACTCGAAGGAGACGAAAATGCGAGTTCTACAGAAGATCGAGGTGAGTCTGTTTGCCGTGCTAGGCGAGGTCTTCGAGTTCGACGGTATCGGCATGGTGCGCCGTCAGATTTTTTCGATGACGCGATCGTTTATTAAGGCATTCCTTAGTGCCTCGCATTTCCGGATACTGGAGCGGCGGTTTCTTTCTTTCACCGACCCGAAGAAGCTTTCAGGCTGGATCGGTGAGCTACGAATGTATATTTTTCCCGATCCGAGCGAAATCAATGCGGCACCTCCGTCTCCCGACATTCAGGTACTTCGTAAGCAGTGCCTGGAGTCTATCCTCGCCAGCTTCCCTTCAAAGGCGCTTTCGCTCTTTGGCGACACGGCGTGTGAGAATGCGGCACTCAAGTTGCACGAGTTTTTACAGCACGAGGTGTTTGTCAAGAATCTGCTCTTCAGCATCACGGACGAGCTGCTTCTGCACCTGTTCCCGGACTCGACCACGTTCAAAGGTAAGAAAGCGTCTGGAGGGACGCCAACAGTGCCAACGCCGGCGTCTCCTTCAGCCATCGAAGTGGCCACTACCATCGCCAAAGAAGCCGTCGCAGCGTCGATAGACGATGACGCCACTGGCTTGGCCACTCCACCCCTGTCACCGATTATTGCAGCCACTGCACCTGACAAGAAGCTCAAGGTTGTCATCTAAAGTAAGTGAATCCATGTATAAAGCGAGAAGCGTAATCTACGTGTGCGAGACGACGGCCGCAGCCGTAGGACGTTTGCGTTTGGTGCCGCCTTCTTCTTGGTCCTTAATGGATCGCTCCAGAGCCGCCAGTTTCTGCGCCACGCGACTTTTCTTCTTGGTGCGCGCGTGCTGGTTGATCTCCTTGAGTCGCTCCTTACCGTGGGCCTTGACGTCACTCAGTGCCAGTTGCGTACCGGCTTGCAGCACACGACTGGCCATGATGTTCTCCAGATTTTGGTTGATGAAGCCCGTAACGGCTTTGCTGCCGTGGTTCTTCATGCCGCTGCAGCCGCGTCGGATCTCGGTCGTCGGGTCTGCAGAGAACGTGAGTGAGACTCGGGGACTGCGTAAACTACGGACTACGTACTCCCTTTCTTGGTGAACTTGGCTGCCGACTTCTTGTGCGAGTAGCTTGTGGCCTTCTTTGAGGGCTTTGACCCCGCGTTCTTGACGCCCTTCTTGCCTTTCTTGAGGTACCCGCTGCCCTGCGCCATGTCTTCCGGTTGATGAGCTTCCAACTGGAGCCAGTCAACAAACACAATAATTATTGTTATGTATTAAATTAATGGTGCCACGCTTCAGCTTGTAATTGTTCGCACTATTAATTTAGTACACAATAATTATATCCATTTTAATAGTATTGCCGTATTGTGTGTGCCGTTGAAAACATTTGTGTGCTTAGCATACGCGAGTTTCCCGAATTTAGTATTAGGGGTAGGCGATTTTTTCATGCATACGCTTTTGGTAAAAACAGCACTGCCTCCAGTATTCCCACCCAATGTGCCAAGGTCATTGCACCTTTCCTCCGTTCCAAGTGTCTCCATTCGTCACTTTTCCTAGTCTCCCAATGACAATGACGGACCAGTTGATGAGACCGTGACCAACGACTACTTGGGTGTGGTATACGACCCACCAAAGTGAAGAAATACAGCACAGAACTCGAGACTGAAGGCCACGTGATCAGCGGCAGCGATTACTGGACACGCAAGTCCACACTTGGACGAGCCGCCACATCGGATCGCATAACAATCTAGGCAAACGACTGGGTGAACACATGCAGTAAGGATGGCTTCACTGCTGCCAAGCAGTTCGCACTGGCATCTACCGCCCCGCCTACGGAGTTCGGAACCACCCCTGTGCATATTGCACTGGAGAAAGCATTGACCAAATCCATCGGCAAGGAGGCGGCTATTGTGTACAACATGGGATACGCCACCAACGCTACGAGTATTCCTGCACTGACAAGCAAGGGCAAGCTCATCTTGAGTGATGCACGTCCATTGTCAGTGGTGCACGTGCCCCGTACGCACCGTCCGTGGAAGAAGATCATTGTGATGTTTGAGGGTATCTACTCCATAGAGCGTGAGGTCGTGCGGCTTCGTGAGTTGGTGGACGTGACCAAGAAATATAAGAATTGCAACTACATGGACAAGCTCATAGCATTGGTAGTATCTGCGAATACGCGGTGTGGATCCTAGAGAGATTGACATCTTGATGGGCACTTTCTCGAAGAGCTGGAGGTATGGGTGGATCGCCGCGTCGGAGGAGATTATCAACTTCATTTGCAACTCGAGTTCTGGTGCCCCCGTCATTGCGCAGCAGATTCTGATGGCGTTGAACATCTTTGCTGGATGGGACTAATATTGGTCGCAAGAAGATGCGTGTCTGCGTGACAACGGTAATTACTTCCGTCAAAAGTTGATTGACATGGGTGTGATCACGCTCGGTGAATTCGACTCACCTGTGATCCCTGCGATGCTGTATCACATGTCGAAGGTCGGTGAGTTTCTCGCCAGTGCTTGGAGCGTAATTTGGCTGTGGTGACGGTGGGTTTCCCTGCAACGCCGCCACTGCAGCTCGCGTTTGTTTCTGCATTTCAGCGACTCACACGCGGAAGGATATAGATGCTGCCCTGGAAGAGTCTCGGACTTGTGCAATATTCGCTACGAGAAGCATGGCAGATCTTAGATGTAAAAGTCTGCTCGCGTGTCGATGTGTCTCTCCTCAGGATGCTTAGTAAACACTGTCTAGATAGCTGAACCAGTTGTTGTTCAGATTGCTATTCGCGAATTCCAATAGGATGCTTGGGTCGTCACTGGAGCTACATGTAGCAGGGCGGCATCAAGTCGAGTTACCGGATGAAGCCAAAGGTAACCTCATGGTCACCATGACGGTCAGTAAACAGAGAGGTCGTCGTCGCATTGCGTGGGCGCGTCTACGCCGATCGCTCCATTGTGCACGGTTGAAGATGAGGCAGCGATTTGCACCGGACGAGGCGTCTTTGAAGTGCTGCAACAGCAACAGCGCGTGGCGTGGTACGTTTCAAAACAATTAATGTGCGAGTGCAGGTCCCTGATGGCAACCCGCCACGACTGTCGTCCTCGGATACGAGCGAACCTGCATTCGTCTTGCAGACAGCAAAAGTTGAGCAAAAAGTGGGCTGGCACACACTTGAGTGCGATATTCTTTGCCTCACAGGATGGCGGTGCCGCCGATATTCGTTGCAGTGAAGTATTGGTGCCGGGATCGCTGCAGCTGTGTCTGTCCCCATGAACTATTTACTAGTCGCCATGCTGGACGCGAAAGAGATCTTGCACGTAGCGCCACACTTGACCAAACGATGTATGCAAGTGTCAAGAAGCTGCCACGAGCGCAGACCACGTGCATGGCTCATTTCGATGGCGCAGCACCTGCCATAGTCGATGGTCAATTGTGACCGGTCGAAAGTCGTCACGGCCGCACGTTAAGTGGCAAGCTACGGACGATGGCAATAGCGAACAGTGACTAAAAGCAGGCTGTCCACAGGCCTTCCGACGTCGCCACATCCTGCGCATCGGCCAGCGATCCATTGCACCCACGAGTCGTGGGTGTGTCGGCCACGGCTGATGGTGACATTCATCGCGGATGGTGGTGCTCAGCTTGCACTTGTCCTTCCAGTCGGACGACAGATGCCATGTGCACTACATGCGCGGCAGTAATGGCCGCAGCACCACAGAGGTTGCACCCACAGCACTTGGCACCTCAACTGGGAGGGCAAAGACGAGCTTTGCAGAGGCTTCGTGCTAGTGTTACTGGTGAGCCGAGGCGGCTGAAAAGCCGAACGCGGCATCACTTCCACCAACTCCATGTTTATTATCTCGGGTACGTGCGTTGGCATCAGGCTGATGATCAGCAGCTAGGGACTCCCGAGCCGGGATGGGTGTCATAACTGCAGAGGGAGCGTTGTGGGGTTGCATCGGGAAGCGGGAATGATGCACGTCAAGTAGACGGTGTGCATGCTTTATTGAGTCTCACTGTGAGGATACTTTTGCCAACTTTTGAGACTTTGGAACGGAAGTCATATGAGACTTTGCTGTCGACTTTCTGAGTTGGCGACAATATCTGGCAAGCTCGTGGTGTGACGACGGATGCGGAAGGCACTGCAAGAGTGAAAGGATCGAGCTACGCAGTCTAAACTATGATGCCTCCAACTTGCGATGGCGATGGAAGTGAACGCACCAAGCCGATTACGATAAATTGCGTCATTTTGATGGAGTTTGGCAGTCTCCGTCTCAGAGAAGAGTTGGTCTCCGAACGATGTAGAGGCAGCACCACGAGACTGCATCAGGTCTCCTCAGTCATATGTCGTGCTAAAGTCGTAGCGTTGCAATTCCCGTTTGTGTCTCAAAATCCAGCCGGACCACGTGAACTGGCTCGCCTTGGCCGATTGATGTGCATGGGCCTCCCCTCGAGTCAATTCCCAATTTGCCTTCTCGTGTGCATTTGGCGTTCGAGTTCGCAGATTACAGAGACGTCAGTAGCATGAAGGTTTTCTCAACGCTCGCACTGACGGCCGCTTTCGCCGTGGCCGTCCGCGCTCAGTCTTCCGAGTCCAGCGCCGGCACGGTCTCAGCCTCCTCAGCCACGTCGTCGGGCTCGTCGACGACTTCCACAACCTCTTCCAAGTCGTCGTCAACCACGAAGACTACCACGACGACGTCGGGTTCGTCCGCCAATGACTTCATGAGCTCTTTGTCGGACGGTTCGTCGTCCGGTGCAGCTGAGGCCAAGTCGGACGCGTACCACATGACGCCCGTTCACGTGGTCCAGGCGCGTGTTCAAAGTGACATGCCGGCGTGGAACGACGAGCTGCAGCGCTTCGTGTCTTCGTACTACGACGATGCCAACGATGCGTACGTGGGCCTCATGGACACTGTCAACACGGCGTCAGTGGAGGGCGCGCTCATGTACGTACAGGCAGAAGGAATCAACTACGACACGCGCTCGACGGAGGAGCGTTGCACGCGCAAGAACGACATGACGTACATTGTGTTCTACGAGTACGCCATCGCGCAGACGAACGAGACGTTGGCGCTGTACCAGGACGTGGCCAGTCAGAACGAATACGGCACGATGCTCGCCATGGACTCGGGTCGGTGCACGCCTAGCTCCACGACGTCGTCGGGTGGTGAGGTCTTCCCCACGGCCTGCTACTACTTTAACGGTGACGAAGGTGAACCCGAGGTCGGACCCTTCGTCGGCGGTACTACTAAGGAGACGGATCCCCGTGCGCCCTACCCCAACAATGTCTGGTACTCGTTCCCCAACACATGTCCGCTTCAGGAGTGGAGTGCCAAGACGTCCGAGTGTCGTGCTAGCACCCGTGCGGGTCTGTGCCCCATCGGTGTCATGCCTGATGGCATCAGCTGCACTTTCGCTTATCGCGTGCTGGGCTTCATCCTCATTGACGACCTGGTCGGCATCACGTCCATGGTGAGCAACACGACGGGTGAGACGTACTCGAACTTCACGGAGTTCTGCGAGGACGGCGGCGTTGAGTTTGAGGCTTCGGAGAGCGGCGAGTGGATCGACGGTATTTCGTTCTGGGAGAACCCGCAGGATGAGGACGCCAACTCGGAGCGTGCTACGAAGCTGGTGGAGGCCTACTACAACCTCACTAACGGCCTCATTGAGACGTCGGGTCTGGACTCGAGCATCATTGAGCACATGCTGCCGCTGCCCACCCCGGATGAGCTTGCGGCCGAGAACCCGCCATGCTACAAGAACGTAAAGAAGTGCAACACGGACTCTGGCTGCAAACGTGAGCTTTACGGCTCCACGTGCACGGTCTGCAACTCGACGTCGGATAGCTGCGAGACTCCGCCTAGCGACTGGACCTTCCCCACTCTGGAGAAGGCCGTGGGCGAGAACGGCGGCACTGGTGACGCCTCAGCTGACAGCTCGTCCACCAAGGACTCGACCTCGTCTGGTAACAGTGACTCTAGCTCGAGCGGTGCGGCCATGAACGGCGTGTCGACTGTGCTCATGTCGACGATGCTGGCTCTGGCCACGGCCCTTTTCTTCTAGATGCCTTCCACTGATGCTGCTGTAGATGGCAGGAGCAAGACGAATGAAGCTTTTGATTCTGTTTGTAGTTTAACTTCCTAGTTTTGAATTGATAGTGGTCTGTGAAGTCAATGCAAACGCTGCTTCTGTCTTCTCAATTTACTCATCAGCGACTTTGGCTGGTGTTCGAGTCATAACCCACGCACTGACGCTGTTGCTGCGTTCATGGGGAAATTCATCTAGAATGGCTTCGAAGCGAGCACTCGTGAGTACGAACAAACTCGTCACACATAACGCCGTGCACGTAGCATTGCGAGGCGTACCAAACAGCAATGAGCGCTCACCAAAGTAGTCGAATGGCCCCTTGTAGATCTTCTCCTCGCGCTCGGTTTGGTTGTTGATGTCGGTCACCGTTCCGGTGGGGGACATGTGTGCTACTAAGCTCTTCTGTCGCGTCCTTGATGCATTTGGTCCTTGGGTTTTCTTATCTTTCCGCATGCGAATCGATGCATGCACACTCACTCGTACCCACTCGTTAACGGAGACCGTAGGCGAGTTGTTGTAATCATTCCCGCCAGGATCGTTGCTTACCTCTTCTACTTGGGCGACACCGTCAGTTCCAGACTGTACTTGTCGCCTTCGAACGGCCGAAATGAGTACCATGCCACTCTCGACAATATACAAACTTCGCTCCATGTCACCGCGCTGGATGATAACATCATTGCGCACAAAGAATTCATGCTGAAGAGCAGCGATGATCGCACGGGCAAAAGTGGGGTCACAACGAGTGAAGAGGGCCACGTTCTTCAATAGACTGGCGTGAACGTGTTGAGCCAAGTCCTGACGAACTGAAGGTGGCAGGCCTCGAAGCAGTTCGCGTTCATGACGACCTCGACTCTCACGCCATGAGAGAGCAAAATAAACTTGCATTTGCCGCCACGTATCACTGGGGAAACGATGAAAACGCAGGAAGTGACCGACCTGAGCTACTTTCTCCTCGTACTCAGCACGTCGTCCTAATTCCATGTCAAAGTACTTGTAGAAACCACCCGAGAGCATGCTGAAGATTCCCACCGAGATGAAGATCACTGCCATCGTAACTACAGTCTCCTGGGCGTTCATGGGTATTATATCACCATAGCATACCGTCGTGATGGCACCGATGCTGAAATGATAGGTGCGCAGGTACGATTGAATTAGAGGCACCTTTCGAATGTCAGCCAAGTTGCGGACACCGTTACCAAAAGCCAGCATGTCGGGAGTGGTAAGCCACGACTGCTCCCCGTCATCGTACACCAAGTACGACACTCCGTAAAACAAACACGAAAGCCAATGTGTCCCCAGCAAAAAGTCAAGGGCGAGACGAACAATGTAGCACACCCCAGGATTCAAACGTCTCAGTCGGATGTCGTACAGCAAGAAGCGTTGCAGTCGATTACTGAGTGGTCGAAGATGAACGATACGCAAGAAGCGGTTAATGCGTAAGAAGCAAACGTGTGCCAGTTCACTAATCCTCCGAGCGGAGCGAACAACAGTGGCCACTCCGACGTCGTGGCGGGTGGTGGTGCGTAACCAGCTTGTCGTAGACCCACCACAAAACTAAACATGGCGAGTTCAAATGGTAGCATGGACAACACGTCGACCAAATACCAACCATGACGCCAATAGTGACGCGCGATAAGCTCTGGATCCGTCACAGCTTCACCACTGCTGGTCTGGTATACAAAATATTTTCGATGCAGCACGAAATCGACGACACACGCAGCATCTGCAATTAGGTATTCCACAAAGAACCATGTGATGACTATCGCTTCATTATCTGTCTCGTTCAAAACACCATCCAAGAATCCAACTTGTAAGGGGATGATCATCAGGTAGTACAGCGTCACCACCAGCATGATGCAAGCCCATATATCACGAAAACGTGAATTTAACTCAAACCGAGCAGCTCGTGTACTTGGTGACACCCAAATCGAGTATGGTGAGCTTTGCATTGCAACTACTTCAGCGGATTTGCCGTGGACACAAACGGAGTCACCTTTCGTTTCGAGTGCCACTTGTTTCGCCACCACTGCAACCACCATGACTGTACAATTCGTACTGAACGTGTTCGAGCAGTTGCCATTTGGGCTAGCATAGTAGGAGAAAAGTGGCGTGTCTTGGTATCAACAGAAGATGCAGTTGTCATGCGCTGTTCTAAAACTCGAACCTCCGAGGGAGACAACTTGAACACAGATCGCAGATCGGTAGGGTCTGACTGGATCGAACGTCTGCGCTTCAAAGACATCTGAACATTCGTAGCGATCTCATTACGCTGAGCTGACAGATTTTCGTGGTACGACGGGGGTACACATATTGAGACCCGTCGTCGTGTCATCTTTCTGTCCTTGATAATCTCTCGGTCTCTTTAAGACTCCGCAAGTCATCCTGAACATACCCCCAAGTAACGTAAAAGAGTTGAATAGCCCGAAGACGCTTTTCATGCTTCTTCCAGCGTAATTCAGTACTTGCTGACAGTTGGGCAAGCGTTCTGAAGTCTCATCCGCCGCAATGAAATTCGGCAGCAGCGGTGATACTGCAAGTGAACTGTTCGATTCCAGCGTTGACCTTGTCGAGAGTTCGACGGATGAAGGAGTACTATCGGATCTCATGATGCTGTCACGAATGCTTCGATACGACTCCAGTATGCTCTGATAGGAATCCAGCATTTCCGGCTTCGCTACGCTAGACATATCCGATGCCGACACACGTCTACGAAATGAAGTGACAGGTGTTAGTATTGCTCCTGGCAGCAAGGAAATGACGTCACTTCTACTCGGACGACTAACAACTGCACTGTTCGAAGCACGCCTGGGAGCGGATTCTTTCGGTTTGGCACGTTTTTGTATCGGAATGGCCAACCGAGGGACGGTAGATTGGCGCTTTGGACCCAATGATGGCACCGGTGAGTCGTTCTTGATGTAAAAATTCTTAGCAATATTCAAGAACCCCCAAGCCATTCGTCTGTACTTGTGCGTTACCACTGCAATCACAGTTTGTTCCACTTGCGCTCGTACAGTTGGAGGCCACAGGCGATCCCAGACACGGCGGTGAAGCTGTAGAACGTGACAAGTTCGTGCAGCACGTACGAAGAAAAAGCGTCTCGCACTGGGCAGAAAGAAAGCAAACTCACCGAACAAAGCACCATCGGCGAGTGTACCATACACGATTCCTGTTCTGGGTGCAACACGTTCTGCACAGCCATGCTTCAAAAGATACATCCGAGTGCCTACACGGTTGGCTTCACAGATAGTATCTCCGGGCAAGTATATCTCGAGAACTAGGGCACGTGCCACAGCTTCCAATTGAGCTTGACTCAACGCGGCGAATTCAGGCAGAGGTTGCAATATTCCACTATACATTTCACCTGCAACTAGCGCTCGCAGTGTTTCAGGGAGATCTCGCAGTGTAGTATGTAAGTCTAACTCCAACTGGTACTGCACCTTGATAGTAAGGCCTTTCATGGCCCGCTGACGCAATCGATCGGGAAGCGCTCGTTGCTTTGCGTATTGCTGGAAATCTTCTACACGGTCATCTTGTAGTTTTCGCGTCTTGTCAAGTGTGATCATCAGCGCGTTGATGCGGCCAATAACCTGTCCGATGAAAACCCAGCCGAGAACACATGTGAAAAGCTCATAGCAAGACTCGAGGAAGTTTCGAGCGAGAATATCACCGAAGCAATCCACTGTAAACTGCAATTACAGAGAACACAAATCAAGAATGTTAGTTCACAATCACAACTCAAGCAGATAGACGGCTACTTACGGAGGAGAGACACCAATACATTGAGCGCATGTAATGTACCATTGGGCTATCCGGATTTTGTCGCAACACCATGTCAACGGACACCCAGCTCGTTGTCACCAATCCCATCTTAAGTTGTGCCCACCCTAGCAAGTAATACAACTAGCAACATAATGGGCTGTGGATAAAAAGATCGAGAAAAACTTGACCAGGTCGAAGATGCTCAATAGTACAGCATTTCCATGCAAGAAGCGCTCCTGGATTTCTGTGTGTATCTCCTCAAGCAATTCGACAAGCTGCAGGCAGCGCAAAAGGCGTGGCAATCGGGAGGCAGTCATTAAAAATGTATCACCACGGTAGTACAGAGGAAGCATTCCCAGACAGTCCTGCCATAGACGACCACTTGCACGGTAGTGATGTTTAATACACTCCGGGTCTAGCACGACCTCACCGAATTCAATGTAGCCCAAATGCCCGAACTTCAGGAACACGTCAGCAAAAAGAAATACGTCTAGAGAGTAGTCGATCCCCGTGAACCATGCCATGGAAGTAGTATCAGGGTATGGTAAAAATGCCAATCGAAACACAATATTGTAGAAGTTGTAGACGAGGATAAAACCAATTCCGCGGTGCCACCAACGGGCAAATGTCATTGTCGGATCTAGCACGCGTGCACCACGTTTCTCCAATTTTGATTTACTGCTGTCAACGTAAAGGGATGAGCAAGTCCCCATTACACGAACAATTTTCTTGTTGCTTTCACCCTGAAAATTTGCGCGATGTGCTGCCACCAATCTACGGGTCTTTTCGCGAAGCTCGGCTTTTCGTGTTCGCAAACGTGACACGTAGTGAGGGAAGCGTGAAGCCAAAGCCAAAAAGTCACGTCGCCGTACTACGGCTACACGTGCACTTGACACAACACGGATGCTCACTTCGTACACCTTCTGGATATCGGATAAACTCTCTGCTCCAAAGTAATCGTGCTGCTTTAGTACAGATATCGGGATTGGAGCTGCATCAGCTATAGTCGGGTCTCTGTGTGCACCCAAGGGCAGTTTTACGCTTCCAAAACGAAAAAACTTAGGAAAGCGTTCGCTAGCCGTCTCTGTCAACATAGGCTTCATCATCACTGGATGTGAAGTAGTGATTGAAGTGAGCGTCGACGTAACCGAAGACCGTGATCTCAAGGAATGCACACCAGAAATCGAGGACCGTGAACGTAAGGAGGAATACCCTTTCTTTTCTACGGATACCAGATCCGGTGGATAAAGGGCCTTATGGCTATCGCTGCATCTTTTAAACGGCTTCCCTGGAGTGTCATTCGGGCACTGTCACGTGTGCGTTTCATAGCTGTTGCAGCTGCAAACTGAATTGAGTTTCTCGTCATGCGACCTGGTGAAAAGAGCTTTGTAGGGGTGGGCACATTGGTTCGATTGGGACAGGTGGCAGAAGACACTCGACCTCACCACTGAGAATGACAAAAAACTCGCTGGCCAAATGACCCTCTTTGATGACCGTCACGTTTCGCAAGAAGTGTTCACATGTGACAATAAGTGCTAACTGCTGCATGAACAAAGCAGCATCGCCACTAGCACTTAATCCTCGTAAGCTGTAAGTGTCAATGAAAAGTGCACAGCGCAGCAAGTCTGATGCATACAATTGTGATGATACGGTACGACGCAAAGAGCGCGGTAAATGCTCAAGCAGCTCAAGATCGCCCACAGCACTACCGTTGAGCTTCCATTTGGCCTCATAGTAGCTACGAACGGTGCGTTTCGTGATATCAGACACTGAAGCCATACTAGGACTCATCAGTAGGACATTGATCCCCTCAATGCGGTCGTGACGAATAGTACTCAGCACGTTAATCTGCGCTAGAACACTCGACAGTGCACAACTAGTAATGTAGCAAATATTGGCACCGAAGAAGATCCAAAGCGCATCTACAAACATTCACGAGTAGAAAACGCCACGATATCGCCAAATCCAACCGTGGATACCAGAACAATACTCCACAGCATCGAACGTAAGTACGGGGCATCCATGTCAAACGTACTGCGATCATACATGTACCACGTGCAGTTGTCAAAGCGACTCGCATCTCCTCCAGACATGTAGGAAGCGAAAGCGATCCAGGTGCAACACCTTTCACGGGTAACCCGCCCTCAAACGATGTCCTATCCGCTACAGCAAAAAATATGCACGCTGCGGCGTGAGATGTAGCGCAACAAAGTATCACCACACTTGCCAGAAGCCGAAGTGCTGGACCATAACCGCGTCTTGTTAAAACACCACGAAGTTTGCCACCAGCTTCGCACACGTAGCAATCGCAATAGTCGTAATGTTCTGAAAACATGAACGTTGCGCATACTGAACAATTCTTTAGGTAATATATCCCAGATAAGTGCAGCAGGACTAGAGCGAGAGTCTCCAGTACGAGGCCCTCATGCTGTAAATACAGTTGAAAAATTTGCGACTTCCGCGTCGCTAATGTTGGATGAGAAACATCTTGTGACGATCCAGTCGCTGGGTATGACTCCTGGACCCGAGTTGACTTGCCAAGAAAGTCATCAGCCAATTCAACTCCAGGGAATGGTCGAACAAAGTAAAACGCTCTAAGCACCAGATCTACGTAAAAAATATTTCCACAACAAGCGATACCAGAAAAGTTGCAACTTGAACACTTCGAGGTGTAGTACTGTCACTTCCAACCCCAGAAATACCATTTAAAACGCCAAAGCCACGCTGGAATGCCAAATGATATGGTACCTCGGCCAGTATGTACAGCATGAATAAGCATTCAACCAGGGACCATAGCTGTCTGAACCGTGAGTTGGGCATTCGCCATACTGGAACCTTTGCAACGATCAGTTGTGCTATGCTGTTTGATAACGTGCCATCAGCGTTAGAATTGGTAGCAGAAGTGGCAATAGCAAATGCAGCATTACGCAATTTCCTTGCTTCAACAGCTTGAAGAAGTAAACTTCCGTGGCCAATAACCTTTGACTGTCGTGCCCGAATCTTCATCGACGTTACCGAGTCCACACGATCTTCAGAATCGTTCCGAAGGCTTAAGGTTCGGTCGTCGGTTTTGATAATGTCTTGGTACCGAACTGCTGCAACAATAATGAAGCGTATACCAGCTTGGTGAAGTGTTTCGCCAATGCTGCTTTGAAAGATTTGTCGGCAGATACCAAACTTCGCAGAAAGTAGCTGCCTCGAGTAGGTGTCGAGCTAAGTGACGCTCAAATAATGCATATTCCGCGTATGCACTTCCCGCTGTGATGCGTCCAACACATTCTCCACGCGTGCCAATCAATCTTACTTCACCACAGGCGACGATAAACATCTCATCAGCTTCTCCGGGCTGTAGTAGTGTTTGGCCCGGAGCGTAAACATCACGCACTAAAGCTCCCATAACAGTACGAAGGAATGCTCCTTTTCGTCGCCGGAAAATTGTCAGAGGTGCAATGGCTTTATAGCGCACGTAGTGTGAACATTGGATTCGATAATGTGGTGGCAAGGCGGCCAAAATCAGCTCCTCCTCTACACCGTTCCGTGTACGTTGCATGTACTGGAAATACGTGTCTACCGATGTCACGAGGTGTATTGGAGCCTTGCGAGCCATCAAAAACTACAGAGTCACAAACATTGATTAGAAAGAATACAAAATGTCAAGCTCGATTCCGTTACCTGCAGCGCTTGATCCAGGCGGGTACTGATATTGCTAGTCAAATTAGCGTCTTTGTGCGCGAAGAAAAAAGTGTACGCAGTCAGGATGGCAGTGACCCAAAGACCAGCAAGAACTGAATAACAATTCGGTATCCTGTTTCAGCAAAGTGACAGGTATCAGGTCACCCTGACCCAGAGTAACCACAGTTTTGCAGGCCCAATAAAGTGTGCGGACGTACTGGCGAAAATGTGAACCATTCTCCAGACGATCACGAAGTACCCAGCACCCTGTCGACGTAGGGGTTGATTCGCATCTCGAAAAATCCAGACCACACTCCCAATGTGCTACCAGCATGTATCCACACGCTGCAACATGGCAAAAATATACCCCGTAGAAGAAGAGTACCATTACATTGGCCACAGTACCTGATGCCAACTTCTGCGGTATGCCACCTATCGCCACCGACAGTTGGGCACCTATTCGACTGTGGGCTGAGAGAAGGCGCAGCACTCCAAATACGTGAAGAACGTTTACGTGATGACCTTGAAAAACGGCAAGTACCAAAATCTCCCAGGGAATGCAGTATATCATTAGGACTAGCCACGTCAGCCAACCATCAGGCACGATCTTTCTCTTTCCACTGCTGGTAGTGCTCCTGATACTGCGAGTGCTATAGGCATTGGTTGTAGTATCTTCTTCCTCCTCCTCCTCATCGTCTAGCTGGGAAGCAAATTCGGATCGACTCACTCGCCTTTGAAGTAGCAGGCGTGCACCAACTGACAATTGTTCGCGCGAGTTCCAAATTCTCAAAAAACTTCCTGTCACATCTACTATTGTAAACGTGACAAGCTCTGTTTGCCAGACATCGTGATCCACTCCACTATGCCACGGATCGAAAAAACCCCACTCGTAATGGTGTACTTAATAAGACGTACATCGTATCCGCGAAACTTGCTGTCGCTAAGATGTGTACAAGTGTACACCACTTCTTCCGCGCCATAATCCAGCGTTTGAATCGTTCATACACAACAACTAGAGACTTTGGTGAATACCTTCTCATCGTTGCACGCTGATTCCTTCCATCTTCTCCTGCCCTTGGTACAACTTGAATGGGACGCATAAACCGTCGTGATATGTTTTGGAAAATTGATTTTCGCCGAGGGACTGGGAGGTTGGAAAGTCCGATTCGTTCGGCGTCCCGCACAATTCTCTGTTCAAGGACATCGTGCGCCGGAACGTGTGGCAAAATAACGCCACTCACAGCATGATCTCGGAAATCGGACAGCCCTGGCCACTCGTGCTTGACCATGGCAGCATTCACACACTGGCGTCCTGGTAATTGCTACCAGTGTTGAAAACCCGAGCAACAACAAAAATCCACCGTCCGAGTCCCCAAGCGCTGGATTGACTATTTTTGTGGGATGTTCAAACCACCATCACATCCGTTTCGAGTATAGGCTTGCTAATTCGCTTGGCCAACTGAGAACATGGGTAAAACAACGTCACTAGTTAATCCCCGAAACGTCCCCAATGTCTACAAGTTGGCAGCACAGTTCTTAATAAATATACTACTTCGTGTGTGCTTACCCATATTTCTATCTCCCATAATCGTCGTAGACCAAGATCATCCTTGAACCTTGAGCAAATATTATCGCGTTCAAAATAATCGTCCATGACGTGCCCGTCATGTCTGGATCGATGCAGCACTTGTGGCAAGTCTCGGCAGAGCTAGCAGAAGATGCGTTATGTAGACAATTCATGTCTGGATTGAGGTCGTGTGACCCAATTTCCTGACACAAAAGCTATCCTCATCCAGCGATCACGGGTCAAAAGAACACAACGACTGCAGTGATATCGTCTATCACGTCCTCTTCTGCATCCCATCGATCACACGCCTCCTCGACAAGGGCCGTACATGCCTCCTGTGGTGGCATGCCCGAGTCGACAATGCACGTAGCCACAAAATCGATACATTCGTCTGTCGTCATGAACTCCCAAATGCCGTCGCTAGCTAGCACTGCGAATGCAGGGGGCCGTTCGCCATTCCTCTTGTCACTAAAATTCAGCTTTTCGACAATGGTCACATCGGGTTCAGCCGTCACACACCACCGTCTTAGCAACTGAGTCACCAAAAGAACGTGACATGGCTAGTCCAGGCATGTCCACATCCTGCAGCCACACACGGTAGGATCCCCACTCGAATACGCGTCCATTATTGTGCTCAATCCGTGCACACTCCTCCGGCACATCTGGCTTATGGTCTTTCGTCTCGCAATGCAGCACGTAGCGCTGTTCCTCATCAGAATATCGCGCCACGACAGCGCGACTGTCTCCGAGATTGGCAATAAATACGTCGTTCTTGCGCACCAGCATAGCCACTGCCGTGGTGCCGCTCACACTCACATCAATGGCGCTTGCGTCCAGCTCGTCCACCACCGTCCGTGCTGCTTGTTGGAAGATCTCCGACACGACGTCGCATGTGACACTGGCCTTCCTCGTGGCTCCTCCGTTAGACGCGCGTGGAAGAAGCTCTACATACGCCTGAGCCACGGCTCGATGGTACTGTTCCCGTACAAAATGGCTCGCAAAGCGCCCTGAGGTCCGTGGCCGTCAAATACCGACAAGAACGTGGCGTCCTGGTCGTCGCCAGTGCGTCACAGACACAAAGTGCGTCCTGGTTCTCCTTGCGACGTCTTAGTGGGTCGTTGCCTGCTCTGGAGCGTAGACCCCACCGCAATCGTCCGTTCGTGGACGTGTAGCCTCCGTCTCGGACGCCTGTAAACTCTGGCAGGTCCACGCGATCGGCGTCTAGTGCGACGCCCGGGACGCCTCCGCCGTATACGAGCAGGTCGTTCGTCTTGGTTTCAGCATCTCGTTCCTGCGTCGTCTCCTGGACGCTTCCGTCGGCTCCAACCCAGCAGCGTCGCCTTGGAGCGCGAGAGTCGGCGGGACTGCGGCGTCTGGTCTGGTGCGGCGTCTCCGAGCATGAGAAAGTCTAGGGGAAGAAGAGACGTAGTTAAGACTTAGGACTCAGTACGAGAGAAGAGGCGGATGACGGCACCTTCGTCCAGACAGACTTTCGTGAGGATGCAGCCCATTGCCGTGCGCTACGCTTCAACGAGATGGAGGAACGTAGTGTCGAGGCTGAAAACGACTCGCGCTGTATTATTGCCGAGCCAAGTGACCAAATAAATATTGCGTCAAGTGAGATATGAGTACAAGTGGTGACAGAGTAATGACAATT